>VXAY01005112.1:40416-157566 GCA_013399855.1 Oxyruncus cristatus | reverse complement strand
GGGGTAGGGGGGGCGGGGGGGGGGGGGGGGGGCTGGACTGGGGGAGAAGGTGACGGCGCTAAAGTAGCATCAGGTGGGAGACTGACTTTGGGCGCTGCTCCTCCTGGCTCTAGAGCCTGGTGAAGGGGGGTAGAGGAGAAGCCTTACAAGCAACAACTGTGGTCATTTGGTCTGTTCACTCTCGAGAAGGGGGCCTGAGGTCAGAGCTCACTGGGGTCTGCAGCTTCCCCCCGAAGGACAGCTGAGGGGCTGCAGTGATCTCTGCTCTCTTGTGAGCAGCGACAGGACCCGAGGGAATGGCTGTCTGTCTGTCCTGTGCTGAGAACCTCTGGGCATCCAGAAGCTGTGGCCAGGCTAGAACAGGGCCAGAGTGTCAGCCCTGACCCCTGCCTGCCCTGCCTGCTCTGAGAACCAGGCTGAGATCCAGTTACCTGTTCTATTGCCAGACAAAATACTCTTATAAGGGGGAGAGGACCTGAGGGAATAGCTGTAGCTGTGTCACAAAAGGTTTAGGCTGGATATTAGGAAAAGGTTCTTCCCCCAGAGGGTGTTCAGGCACTGAACAGACTCCCCAGGGCAGTGGTCATGGCCCCAAGGCTGCCAGAGCTCAAGGAGTGTTTGGACAATGCCCTCAGGGACAGGGTGGGATTTTGTGTTTGTCCTGTGCACAGGAGCTGGACTGGATGATCCTTGTGGATCCCTTCCAGCTCAGTAGATTCCATGATTCTTCTGCTGGTGAGGCTGGAAAGGTGTGATGTTGTTGTGGGTGAGCACTCAGCTCTGAGGAGGATTCACCCCCTAACAAGGAGCTCAGTGCCACTGCTGAACAGGCACCATGGTGCCACCCCTGCCCCTGCAGTTCAGTTAGCAATGTCTCTCCAGCCTCGGGATCTCTCCTGTCTCCTGGACTGGGGCCTCTCCAGCCAGGATGTCGGTGTCTGAATGCTGCCTCAGAGTGGCTGAGCTCAGCTCCCTGCTCCTGGGAGGCAGCACAAAGACTCAGGGATGTGACTGACTGAGGGAAATTAGATCTTTGCAGAAGCTTAAGTGAGCTTGGTCAGGTTATGGATCTTGATCTCCTTCAGGAGTCAGTAGCTTTTCTTACCACACCCAAAAATACTTTGGCTTTTGTTATGGATAAAGTTGGGATTTTCCTTGAGGAACCCAGTTGTGTTGGGAAACTTCCAATTAGCCTCTGTAACCCAAGCTTGGGAGCAGTGTGTCCGTGGGTGATGGTGGTTGGTCTGTAGGCACATGGCTGTGAGAGCCTTGCCTGGCTGGTTGCTCGGGGCAGTGCTGGCCTTGCATGGGCCCTGCCCTGGCACAGCCAACCTGGGGCTGCCTTGGCAGCAGAAGTCCTGGCTGATTGCTTTGGGAGCTATAGAGTAGATGAACCATGTGTGAGCATCACTCTGGACCTCACACCTTCCTGACTTCCTCCCCTGCTCTCACAGCAACGCCCTCAGAGACGTCTGATCTGATCCAGCTGCATCTCCTGGGTCAGTGCTCTGATTTCCCCGTGGTGATGCCCAGCGTTTTGCCACGTCCCTGAGCTCACCAACCTCAGGACTCCCTTCCCTTGCTCACCAGTTTGACATCACTGTGTCACACGTGACCTTCATTTATCCTTGTTTACACTGTTGGTAGCCCAGAGTCCCCGTTAGGTCACTGTTACATATATCCCTGTGAGCTGGTTCCTCTGCTCTGTCCACACGCCTCATCTGTCTGGGTGAGTCCTGCTGCAAATCTCTGCCCATGTCATGGCCATGCCAGCTGCTCTCTAAACTGGAAGGCACTAATCAGACCCTGGGGTTTGGGGCTCCTGCTATGGCTTCCTCCCCTTTGACTTGTCCCTTTGCCAGGCCATGTGATAATCCTGTGTGGGCTGCTGTGAACATCCTCAGAGTGAATTTTGTGCAGCACTGACTCTTCTGTCATTCACTTGTATTAATTCTCTCATTGGAAAAAAAACCCCAACCCTTTTACATGGGCCAGCACAAGTGTCCTGTTCCTCAGTGACCTTCAAGCACAAAGTGATTGCTCTGCAATCAATTACTGTAGTATTTTAATAGGGCATATTCTTGGGAAAGGTTTTCCAGCTGTTGCAGAAGGTTGAAGGGTTGAGTTGGCATCCCGGGGGCTGCAGGGATGTTCCTGCCCTGCTCTGGGTGCTCCTGTGGCCATGGAGCTGTGTCCACATGGCAACAGCTGCTCCTTCAGCTCCAGCAGTTACAAAGCAGCTGCTTGCAGGTAGGTGGGATGGAGGTTTTCAGATTGGATGTGAGTGACCAGCAAATACTGGTCTTTCAACCCACTCTAAGGGGAGGGTGACTGTGTTCCTGCTGCCTGTTGGCTTGGCTGCATCTGCTCACTGCTTCCCCTTACAGCCCAGGCTCAGAGGACACCAGGACATACTGGTTCCATACTGGTTTATGCCTGGTTGTTCAGTGTAGCTTAGACTGACTCCCAGGCTGGTGCAACCCTGAAACATGGGTGAGTCTGTAGCTCTCATTTCATAGAAACACAGAATGGTTTGGGTTCGAAGTAATCTCAAAGATTATCCAGTTCTACTCCCCCACCATGGGCACCTTCCACTAGACCAGGTTGCTCCAAGCCCTGTCCTGCCTGGCCTGGTCGTGGAGAGCTGAACTGCAGCCACATCAGACACTGGAGTTAGTTAATCTCCCAACAAGTGTCAGCCTTGTGTGGTTCTGCACAAGCCTCCCCTGTGTCTGTGCTCCCCAACAGTACAGCTGCTGCTAAAGGTTTTTGGGGCCCCTTCCCTTATCCACAGTGGATGATGGAGTGGCTCTGGGGCTAAGCCTCCCTTGGCACTGAGGATGGTGTCTGTAGGGCTCTGGATGTATTTGCTGGGAGTTGTGCTCCATGGGCTATGGAGCTGAAGGAGGAAGGAAAGTAATCTTGGGTTTTGGCAGCCCTGTGTGGCTCTTTTGCCTGTGCTCAGGGAGGCTCTTGGCTGTAGGACAGTTACCTCCTGTTCCTCATTCTGCACTGGGCTCATAGTGACTTGGAGAAGTGCAAGTGAGGTTACTAAGTGTTGCAATTTGGAAAAATATGCAATGTATACTCTGAAAAAAAAAATGCTGAAAGGATTGAAAACACTCCAGCGTATCTTAAAGTGGTCATTACATAGGGAATTAGGATGATGGGTCTGCCTGGATGGGTGTTGTAAGGACTTTGATTTTGAGAGGGCTGATGCAGGTCCCAGGCTGCATGAGCAGGGTGCTCCTATTCCTTTTTTCCTGCTGATACTGACCTGGAGCACAAACTGGTTTTTGGTCTCTGTGTGGCCTGCCGAGCTCTCAGAATGCAGTGTGGGTGTTGTGGACTAAGAGGGAACTCCCAGCAACTTCAGTCTTTTCTTGGGCTTTTTCTGTGCCCAGCTGTGAGCTGTCACATAGATCCTCAGGAAAAACTCATTTCCATGGTCTCTCCCCTCAGAAAATCCATCCTGGTGTGTGCCGGGAGGTCTTGATGGGATGTGGCTTTGCTGGGGCTGCATCTGTGCTCCATGGTAAGAGTCATCTGTCTAAATCCCCAGGGTGTTGTTTAAACTGGGTGGAGGCACCTGCAACCTTCCCATGGTGGATGAAGGAAAAAAAAGCAGCAAAAGGGCTTGGACTGCTCATGTGGCAAATGTCAGATGAGCTTTCTCCAGCAGCACCTTTTTCACCTCCCGGGGACTTACAGGCAGCTCGGGTTAAGGTGTTCCCAGCACTGAGGTCTTGGTTTGGGCAGATGACACCTGATGTTCAGAACAAACCTTTTCCTTTGCTGCTGCTGTTGCCGTAAGGGGGGAAAAAATGTGTCATGGAGGCAAAGGGGAGCAGCTGGTTCCAAACCATGGAGTGTGCTCGAACATGCCCTGGCTGTGGAGCAGAGAGTGCTGGCAAGAGGCTGCCCCTCAAAATCATGCCTGGGGAGTCCCAGAGATGGGGTCTGCAGTGCCGTGTTTGGAAAGGGATGGGGGACCCAGAGAAGGTGTAGCCTTCCTGAGCTGGAATCTGACACAGGTGGGCACGGGGGGCAAAAGGGGCTGGTGGGCTCCCACACCATGAAGGGCTCAGGGGCTGGCAGGGGGCTGCTGCTGGATGTTTCTGCCCTCCAAGGAAACTCCTGAACCAGGTCAAGCCCTCTTCCTGGTGCAGGCGGAAAAAAACAGGCTCCGGAGAGAAACAATCTGTGCCCTTTTAAGGCAATCCAAAGGCTGGGACTGGAAGGACCAGGATGGGAGGGATTTGGCGTGGTGGGAAGCCCAGCCTTCATGGCCTTTGAGAAAGAGACTTACAGGCTGCTGTTATCACACCCCAAACAGAGCTCTCTGCATCCCTGGAGCCAGCACAGCCTCTCCAGCCCCTGCTCCTGGCACCCTCCACAGCTCCATCTGTCTGTCCCACTCTGAGACCCTTTGGGCATCCAGGAGCTGAGGCTGGGCTAGAGCAGGGCCCTGACCCCTGCCCTGCCTGCTCTGAGAACCAGGCTGAGATCCATTTCCCTGTTCTATTGCCTGAGAAATGCTCTTACACAGGGAAGAGGACCCGAGGGAATGGCTGGAGCTGTGTCAGGGAGGTTTAGGTTGGATCTCAGGAAAAGGTTCTTCCCCCAGAGGGTGTTCAGGCACTGAACAGACTCCCCAGGGCAGTGGTCATGGCCCCAAGGCTGCTGGAGCTCAAGGAGTGTTTGGACAATGCCCTCAGGGACAGGGTGGGATTTTGTGTTTGTCCTGTGCACAGGAGCTGGACTGGATGATCCTTGTGGATCCCTTCCAGCTCAGGAGATTCTGTGAAGAGCTCAGTTTTCCCATATCCCTGTGCCTGTGAGCAGAGGGTTTGTGGAGCTTTGTGCTCCCCCGTCTCTCTGCTTGATGTTTGTACAGCCCCCAGTCCTGGGTGTGTTTAGCACCCACCTCCCCTGGGAGAGGTGAGAGAGTCACTGGCTCAGCCTCTGGGTGGGCAGCTGGGGACCCAGGATGGAGCATCAGCTGCCCCAGGTGACCCAGGGCTTTGGGTCTGCTGCAAGAAAAAGGCTTGAAGGCTCCCGCTGTGCTCCAGCAGACCCAGGTCCCTTCCCTCATCAGCACACCGCCGAGCCGAGGGAGCCGATGAGATCCTGCACACGTGGTGGGCTGGCACATCGAGCACTGGCAAAATGGTGTTTGGTTTTGGGGACGTTTTCCTGCTGCTTTAGCTGTTCAGGGGTCAGGAAGCGCATGGCTGTGGGAGGGTGACTTCTGCTGCTTGTCCCCACATGGGAAAAGGATGGAGAATTACAGAGGTGTAATTACATGGAAAGAGGCCCCTGGAAACCTCCCAAGCTGCAGCTTATGCTGATTGACCTTTCTTGCATCACTGGGATCCACCAAAGTGTTTTATTGGCTTTGTAGCAATCTCAGGTTGCTGTTAGATCCTCTTTAGCTTCCTTTTCTTTGGAGTTGTCTGCAAATTTGCAGCTCAAGGGGCCTTTTGGTTGTGTCTCATCAGACACAGTTCAGGAAAGCAGAAACAGAAGCATTTATATCCTGCCGAGGAGCTGGATGATAGTTTAGGCTGGTGCTCAGGTCTTTGCATCTGCACTGTGTCCCTGATTTCTGATTTCCCAGCCTCTGTGACTGTTCCTGAAGCCCTGGAGGAGGCTGAGCTGTCCAAGCCCCCTGTTTGGTGGTGTCAGGGGTCAGCCCCTCCTATCTGGGCAACCCTGACTGTACCCCTGCCCTGCGGTGGCTGAGATGGAGGAGTTGGTTAGGGATGAGAAGCTGGCATTGTTTCCAGAGGGGGTGACAGCTCTCACTCTCCAGCACCAAGGCTCAGCCCCATGGCCATGGCTGAGGGATGACGGCAGGGCTGGAATCTGAGGAGGTGCCGGGATCGTGGGTACCTCTGTAGTGCTGTCTCCCATCATTGTTCCACTTCCTCCCTTTCCCTGGCACTGAAAGGAGCTGTGAGGTCCCACAGCTTCCAGGACAAAGGGATTTCTGCTGCTCCTGGCTGGCAGGACCAGTGGTCCCTGGGAGGCGGGTGGGTGCTGTAGGGATGGGTCCCGTGGGCATCCTGAGTTCTGCTAATTCTGCTAATTAGACCCTGTGAATCTGTGTACACACCAAACATCTGTGGGGGATCTCTGCACATGTCAATGGGGGAAAGCTGCTGGAGCTCCAGCTGGGGGATGCCTGCTCCGAGTGCCCCATCCCTGCTCCTGCCCGACCTCCCACCCTGACCCTGTTCCCGCCTGTGCTTTCCGTGCAGGATGCCAAACTGGGGAGGAGGAAAGAAGTGTGGGGTCTGCCAGAAGGCCGTGTACTTTGCTGAGGAGGTGCAGTGTGAAGGCAACAGCTTCCACAAGTCCTGCTTCTTGTGCAGTGAGTACCAGCCCCTTCCCTTATTCCCCCCCCCACCCCTCCGCTCTCTTCCTGGCTCTCCGCTGGCCAGGAGCCCCGTCACGTCCTGTTTATGGGCTGGGCAAGTGTTCCTTAGGATTTCTCTGCAAACAGACACGCTGTGGGAGCCGTGTGGCAGGGGCTCCCCTTCCCTCCAGACTTGGAAGTCACTTCTGCTGAAGGAACACAGATCATCCCAGGACACCACAGGCTGTTCAAGCCGTCAGGGCTGACCTCAGCCAGCACCCACGCAAAGATTTAGTCTGTCCCTACCCTGGGGAAAGGCCAGGCTGGGTCCTCTAGTCTGTCTCCAGATGTGAAGGATTAGAGCATGAGACAGGGACTCTCCTAACAGTGGTGGAAGGATGTGATGCTAGCTTTAGTCTTCTAAGTGGCCTTTGCCACACCAAAGAGGTGGTCGAGCCTTGGGACCTGGTTTGGGATCTTCCTCTGTGTCTGAGGAGATGATGGGAAGGAGATGTGATCCTATCCTGCTGATGGATGGCCTCCTGAGAAGTGTCAAAGCATCACCCCCAGCCTGTCTGCAAATGTGCTATTGCTGAGGGTGACTCCCTTGTATGTTTGGACTCAAGTGTCACGTCCAGCCAAGTGCAGAGGAACAGGATCTGGCTGTGGGTGACTCAGTGCTGAGCTCCCTTCCTCTTGTGCTCTCTGGGATCCCACAAGTACTGCTGGTTTCCTGCTGCAGTTCCCCAGACACTGTTCCCCTCCCTATGGGGATACCAGGGCCAGTAGTGTTACAGTGCAGCTCCATAAACCTGGGGCATTTGCATCCAGAGGGGCTGCAGGACCTTTGGATCAAAAGATGAGCACTGTCCTCAGCCAGATTTCTGCCCCCTGCCCTTGAAGACTATCATGTACCAGAACTGGTGATTCTCCTGTGCTCACATGAGATGGGGCTTGGAGCAACCAGCTCTAGTGGGAGGTGTCCCTGCCCATGGCAGGGGTTGGAAGTAGATGAGCTTTAAGGTCCTCTCCAACCCAAACCATTCTATGATTCTATGGGCAAGAGCACACACGTTGCCTGTGTCCACTGATGGCTCCTCAGCACATTTTAACTGCCACAGAGCAGCAGAAGTGCATCTTCAGAGCTGCCCTTGCAGCAGATCCCCACTCAGGTGTAATGTTTTCTCAGCTGGTCCCAGTACCCTGGTTCCAGTCTCACCATTCTCTCACAGAAGGGAGCACAGACAGGATCTTTTCCTTATGGGCAGCAGGCAAAGCTGGGATCTGTAAACAGGCCCACTCTAGGACCAATCTCAGCAGAGCTATTCCACAGGGAAATACCAGTGCCCTCATGGGATGATTGATCCCTGCCATGCTCCTGTGTCCACCTGGCCCAGCTCCCAGTTCTTCTTGGCTGTCCTGCCTGGGATGCAGCACACACAGCTGGATCCAGATGTGAGAGAGAGAGAGAGAGAGAGAGAGGCTGTTGCTGTGTCTCTGCTCCCTGTGCAGTGTGGAGGGTGGCCAGTGCTGGCCGTCAGCTCTCGGATGTGGGAGTTTCCAGGCTGGAAACTTGCTTTGGCTGGGAGGACTGAGCAGGGGAGTCGTGGAGAGGTTTTCCCTGGCAGGGCGGGGGTGGCAGCTAAGTCCTTTATTGCAGCTGTTCTTCAGAAGGAAGTCCTGTTTCTTTGGAGAGAAGATAAGGAGGGTGGGGAATGTTACCCTCACGCCCTGTGCTCACAGCTGGTTTGCCAGGGAAAGCTGCTGCCATGAGATGCTGGCACCCAGGGAGCAGGGCAGGCCTCCAGGAGCCATGAAATGAGGCTAAAGGCATTGCTTCCAGATGGGAATACGTGGCTAAAGTGGGGAAAAAGGTCATCCAATATCTGCTCCTGGAAGCAAGTCCCCAGAGAGTGGTCCTGAGCTTCAGGGCTCCTGTCCCTGTGCTTTGCAGATGTACATAATCACACTCCACACGTGCCCAGCGGCTCTGCCTGTCGGGGCCGTGGGCTCCCCAGCTCAGGCCATGGCTCGTGCCAGCCCACAGTGGTGCCCCCTGTTCCCAGCCCTGTGCCACAGGCTGTGGGTAGTGCCCCCGAGCTCCTGCATCCCCAGCCTTTTCCCCAATGCTGCAGTTGGGCCTCATCAGGGAACTCAAAACATTAGCTTTAGGGGAGAACAACAGATACTTTGACCCGAGCTGCCAAAAAAATCATCAAAAAGGAGCCAAACCTACCACAGTGCATTAGAGCTGGAGATGGGCTCAGGGAGCAACTTAGTGATTGACTCCTGGCCTCGATCCAGCTGATGGGGTAGTACAGCAGAAATGTGCTGTAATGAGCCTGCTTGGCCTTGCAAAGCAGAGGCAGGCTTGTTTAATGGTTTTGTGGAGAGACTCAGCTGCTCTTAGAAAAACAAAGGGTCCTTAACTCCATGAGTGCAGCTCACTGGAATTTCTGCAATGCAGAAACCTGGGAGCTGCTGCCTCTCAAAGCTCTCTCATGAGTACAGATGAGTGACTTCGAAAGCTTAGGTTGGAGCTCCAGATCCACTCAGATGCCACTGAGATCGTTCACTGCCACCCCTGGGGCAAAGCTCACAACAAAGTTCTTTGAATGTGCCAGTAAAAGTTCCCAAATTCCCCTCCTGAGGGTCTGCCTGAACACAGCGTTGCTCCAGGGCAATGGAGAAACTCCAACAGCAGCGCAGTGGCTTGGCAGCAGTGGGAGCAGTTAACCAGGGCTGGTCTTTCCCAACAGGGATGCTGGATCCGTCCAGCCCCTGCCGTGGTGGGGGCGCATTGCCAGGAGAGGATCCAGCCAGATCCTCCTTAGATGGCAGGAGATGTTTCCCTGTCCACCTCCTTCTCCCAGCACAGCTCACAGGGCCCTGGAGGAGAAGCACCATATTTAGTCACGGGGATGAGGAAGGGCTGGACAGCCCCGTGTTCAGTGCTGTGATTTGTGCTGCTCCAAGGGGGGAGCTCCTCTGTGTTTGCATTCCTGGGATACTGGTTAAGTCCAAGAAACTGTTCTGCTGGCCAAGAGGCTGCTGGAAGCCTCGACATTTAAGGTGTGTGGCAGCTGCAACCGGATCTGTCTGGGGCTGGCTGCCAGCGCTGTGGACTCTGCCCCAGGTGTTGGGATCCTGCACGGGGCGTGGAAACACTGAAGATCACCACGAGTTTGGGTGCTGCTCACCTCCTGCTCCAGGGTTGTGTTCCAGGAAGGGTTTGGGAGCTGGCGTGGCAACTGTGATCAGAGCTGGGCCAGGAGCTGGTACTTCCAGTACCTTAAGGGGGCTTGTGAAAAAGGGGGCAGAGTGACTTTTTACACAGGCAGATAGTGATAGGGTGGTGGTGGGGGGGTGGTTTTAAACTGAAAGAGGAGCGATTTAGATCAGATATAAGGGAGAAATTGTTTCCTGTGAGGGTGGGGAGGCCCTGGCACAGGTTGTCCAGAGAAGCTGTGGCTGCTCCATCCCTGGAAGTGTCCAAGGCCAGGTTGGACAGGGCTTGGAGCGACCTGGGCTAGGGGAAGGTGTCCTTGCCCATGGCAGGGGCTTGGAACTGGATAATCTTCAAGGTCCCTTCTCACCCAAACTGCTCTGTGATTCTGTGATTCTAAAAATCAGAAGGCCTGATCCCAGCACCAAGCTCAAGCTCTGGATGGGTTCAGCAGGGCCCCTGAGCCTGGCTGCTTTCTCCTCCTGTCCCATCCTACATCCCATGTTGACCCCCAGGGCTTCAACACCCTGCTGAGTTAGTGCTCATCCCCTGAGACCATCCCACACACCCCCCCAAACCAGGGCACAGTCCAGGGGTGACATCTTAAACGAGTCCTTCCATCATCTTGGGGTCTGGAGAGGTGACTGTGCACAAGGTGCAGAGCCCTTACAGTTCCTTGGGTCTGGTGGTGGCCACAGGGCTGCTGTTAGTCCTTCTGACCACCAGGAAAAATGCATTTGTTAACATTTCTTTAACCTGACTGCTTCTCGCTGTGTATTTGCAGTGGACGAGCTGTGGGGCCAGGACATCCATCCCTGGACTTGGGAATCCTGCAGTGATTTGTAGGGAAAATTCAGGAGACCAGCATCAAGAGGGTTAACAGAGCTTTCTCTTCGTATCAACCTCTTGGCTTTGGTGGTTGCTTCCTTTTAAAGCCAGACAATGTTCTTGTTGTGATCCTTATCTCTGATGGTTTGCATTCACTCCCTGCAACTGGATCCTGTCTAGGGTTTCCTTGCTCCTTGAAAGCTGAGCTGTGCTATCCCTGTGAGGACTTGTTTCCCCAGCTAATTAGTGAGCTCTGGATGAACAGGCTGATGGCACACCCTCCTCTCTTTTCTAGTGGTCTGTAAGAAGAACTTGGACAGCACCACTGTTGCCGTGCATGGAGAGGAGATCTACTGCAAGTCCTGCTATGGGAAGAAGTATGGCCCCAAGGGCTATGGATACGGGATGGGAGCAGGGACCCTGAGCACTGACAAGGGCGAGTCTCTGGGAATCAAATATGAAGAGTGAGTTTGAGTCTTGTTTTTGAAACTGGAGCTGTTTGTGGGCACCTTCTTCGCCGTGCCCGTGCTGTGCTGCTTGGCCGTGCAGCCCTTGCTGAGCTCCCAGCAGTATCCAGCTGCAGCTGTGGGCTGCCCTGCCTTTCTGCTCCGCAGGGGAAATCCACTGAACCCTGTTTGCCAGGTGAGATGGGGCTTGACAGGACACGTCCCAGTTGCTTGAGCACGCTGCCCACCCCCTCCCAGCACACAGCCCTCAGGCTGAACTTTCAGTGGCACTCAACACATTGTGCAGAAAGCTCCAGGCCCTTCAGAACTGGGCTGGGATTTGGGATCCTGTAGCTCCTCCCTCTCCATCCTGCCTGTGCGTTCCTGACCATGAGGTCCCTCCCTTCCACAGGGGCCAGCCCCACCGACCCACCAACCCCAACGCAGCCAGGATGGCCCAGAAGGTGGGAGGATCTGATGGGTGCCCTCGCTGTGGCCAAGCCGTGTATGCGGCTGAGAAGGTGATTGGAGCTGGGAAGGTAAGATGAGGGATGGAGTGGATGTGGCACAAGTTGCTGTGTGGCAGGGAGACCTTCAGAGAGGGTCTTGACCTGACCCACAGCTGGGCTGCCAGAGCCTCTGACCAGGGCTGACTTTGGGGGCTGGTGGCCACACTCACCTGGAAGCCTGGCACCAAAAGGAGATCGTGATACCAGGTTCCCCAGGCTGCAGCGCTCTCACAGACTTGTAGATGGGAGAGAAATAAATTCAGCATTAAATTCGGAGCCCTGCTCAGCTGAGGTCACTATGGATGTCCCTGCTGGAGATGTGTTGGGAGGATGAGCAGTGATGTGGGCCGTGGCCACTGCCCACTACTAACTGAAGAAGTGCATCATCCAGTGATCCTTCTCCACCCTCTGCCCCAGGCAGGGATGCTGCAGCCTGAGTTTAGGGCAGGGAGGGAATTCCTGTGGTCAGTGGTGCCCACAGGCAGGGTGGTTGGAGGTGTGGGCACAGACTCGGGGCATCTCCCTTGGGCCGCTCTGGAGGTGGACTGGCTCAGCTCAGGGTCGGATGTGAAGAACACTGTAACAGCTCTGGTGCTTCCTATGTCAAGTTCATCACTTCATCAGGGTCCTCTGCATCCTGAACTGTGGCCTTGTCACCTCACTGGAGGGTGACCCTGCTGTGCTCTGTCCTCCTGGGGCTTCTGTGCTTGTCCTCTGTCCCCAGAGCAAGGAGAGGAGGCATCTGGTCCCAGAAAGGGCCTCCCAGCACCCTCATCTCCCAGCTGGCAGTGCAGGGACCTGTGATGGACGTGTTGAGGGTCAGCCCAGGGTCAGAAGCCAAACTTACCATTAAAACAATGATCTGGGCTTCCTGGTCAGCTTCTGGCCTCAATGTTTATGGGGAACCAAACTTGGTGAAGCAATTAAGACTCAAGCAAGCCCAGAGAGGATTCCAGAGCATGTATTTCATGTGCTAATGTTTGCTGGATGACTCCATCCCCTACCTCCTCCTCTAGCCCCCTAATTTTACATTTTTTTCCAAAAAAGGTTTCATGTTTTCCAAAGTGTTTATTTAAATTCCTCCATGAGCAGCTCTGGCTACTCAAGGTCTGCCCGAAGGCTGTGAGCTCATTTATCTCCAGGGGACTGCTGGAACTGTGTGTGTGGGTTTATTTTTAAACACTGGCTGTTTTTTGCATTCTTCCTGTCCGTTTGCTGCCTTCCTTGGAGCTGTGGCTGGGTGGGGGCAGGTTTCCCAACCCTGCTGCCATCCCCAGGCTGACGGCCCTCAGCTGTGGGTCTCAGCTGGCTGCCTGGGGGGCAGTTATCATGCTGGTTGAGGAGGACCAGCCCCAAAGGGGAGAGATTGCTCCTTAAAAAAATATTGTACAAATTACTGTACAAATTACTTCTGTGAGTGGGGGCAAAAGGTCTCTGAAAACAGATCAACACGGGAGCAGTGACCGCCCCTGGTGTTTCCTCTCTGTATCTTCCCTCTTGGGCTGGGAGGTCAGAGCTTTCCAGAGAAAAGCTTTTTTCCCATTGAGAGCTCTTTGCCAGCAACTTTGGGTCAGAAATAGAGAAGTGAGCCCACTGGTAGCCAAAGCCTGCTGCCCTGTCCCTGGATGTTGTCTGACCAGGCTCTGCTCCTGTCCCACAGTCCTGGCACAAGTCCTGCTTCCGCTGTGCCAAATGTGGTAAAAGCCTGGAGTCCACCACCCTGGCAGACAAAGATGGGGAGATCTACTGTAAAGGTGAGTCCCACCTTCCTCACTGGCTTGTCCTGGGCTCTGAAGGGCAGTGGCAGGGGGTGAAAAGCCCTGTGCAGGGACCCAGGATGGGATAAAAGTTGGGGAGGTGGTGGCCCTGGCAGCTGCATGTGGGGACTGGCTGTGCTGACTGGCCATGGAGCCAGGGAATTTCCTGCTGGGCCTGTGGCCTCCCTGTTTGCCCAACACACATGGCAAACTCTGTCCTGTTTAGGCAGTGCCTGCTCCAGGAGGAGGACCTGCTTGTGTGCCAGCCTTACCTGTCTCTCCCTTCCGTCCTCTGCAGGTTGTTACGCCAAGAACTTTGGTCCCAAGGGCTTTGGCTTTGGGCAGGGCGCCGGGGCGCTCGTCCACTCGCAGTGAGGCACCAGCAGCCGGGCTCTGCGCTCGCTCGGGGCTTGTCCACACCAGCCTGTGCTGCCAGACCCTTCCCATGCCCGCCACGAGCATCCTCACCGTCCTCCAGAGCCACCCTCTGCTTCGCAGCACGAGCCCCTCCCTGCCTGCCCTGACCCAGCACACCCCGGAGCCAGGGCAGTCCCAGCACTGTCCCCACCGGGTCCTGCCAGGGCAGGTGCTGGGCGGGGGGCTGCTCACCCCCACCTCGGCGAGGCCCTTGTGCCTGCAACGTTCTGCTCCGCGTGTCCCGTCCCGGGATGTGCGCTCGTCCTGCCGGGATGTGTGCTCGTCCTGCTGGGATGTGTGCTCGTCCTGCCGGGATGTGCGCTCGTCCTGCCGGGATGTGTGCTCGTCCTGCTGGGATGTGTGCTCGTCCTGCCGGGATGTGCGCTCGTCCTGCCGGGATGTGTGCTCGTCCTGCTGGGATGTGTGCTCGTCCTGCCGGGATGTGCGCTCGTCCTGCCGGGATGTGTGCTCGTCCTGCTGGGATGTGTGCTCGTCCTGCCGGGATGTGCGCTCGTCCTGCCGGGATGTGTGCTCGTCCTGCTGGGATGTGTGCTCGTCCTGCCGGGATGTGCGCTCGTCCTGCCGGGATGTGTGCTCGTCCTGCTGGGATGTGTGCTCGTCCTGCCGGGATGTGCGCTCGTCCTGCCGGGATGTGTGCTCGTCCTGCTGGGATGTGTGCTCGTCCTGCCGGGATGTGCGCTCGTCCTGCCGGGATGTGTGCTCGTCCTGCTGGGATGTGTGCTCGTCCTGCCGGGATGTGCGCTCGTCCTGCCGGGATGTGTGCTCGTCCTGCTGGGATGTGTGCTCGTCCTGCCGGGATGTGCGCTCGTCCTGCCGGGATGTGTGCTCGTCCTGCTGGGATGTGTGCTCATCCTGCCGGGATGTGCGCTCAGCCGCGCCGTGCTGCGTCACTGAGCAAGCAATAAACGTCCAAAACATCAGTGCTGACCCAGGCCTGGCCTTGCCAGAGAGTTTATTCCCTGTCTGGGGCCGAGGAGGTGCACTGGGTGGCCAGAGCTGGATGTCAGGAGGTGAAGGGAGGAGGGGAAGTGTTGGCACTTGTGGTTTGGCAGGAACGTATCGGTGCTGAGCTCTGCAGGTCGGCTCAGCTGGGCTCTCCCCCTGCTCCCACCATGGATCATCATCCAATGGTTTGGATTGGAGGAGACATTTAAGGCTATCTCGTTCCAACCCCTGCCATGGGCAGGGACATCTTCCACTAGACCAGGTTTCTCCAAGCCCCGTCCAGCCTGACATTCAACACTCCCAGGGATGGGGATAACTATTCCAGAAGCAGTGGTTGATGCTGGGAGGCCCAGGACAGCCCTTCTGGGGTGTGTCAGTAGCACAACATGTGTGCTCGCCCTATCAAAACCCCTATCTCTGGGTTTAGGTGGCACCTCTCCAAACAGGCGTGCCCAGCAGTGCCAAATAATTAACAACTTTTTACCTACTCCCTGGATTTTTAGCAGCTTGGGGATCATTAAGCCTCCGGTTTGGCAGCTTGCCCAGGTTTAATCCGTCTTCATCTAAAGTCTTTACTCCCTTTCTGTGATTCTCTTGTTGGACTGGTGTGACATACCCACGGCTCAGCTTCGGTGCAGCTCAGAGCCGGGAGCTCCACAGGGAATTTACTTCTGGAGGTTTTTAAAGTTATAAACATTGCGGTTGAGCAAATGAGATGGGTGGTGTTCTGAAAAGCACAACAGAGGTAAAAATCCTTTGGTGGGGCAGGACTGGGCTCCTTTATCAACTTAAGCACCTTCTGCTGTTCGCTGCACCCCCGTGTTTTTGAACACCCATGGTGTTTTTGAAGCTGAGATGGGGAATAAGCTCTTTAACACCTCCAAAAGTCCACCCCCCTCCAGGTTTCTCAGTCTGGGACCCAGAATCTAGCAGGTCCATTTGCTCTGGGGTGTGTGATTGGGTTTGATGGTGGCATTTGACACGTGGAGCAGCAGCCCAGGTTCAGGGATGTGGTGGGGTCGGGAGTTGCAGCACAGAGGGCTCATGTACCACCCTCAGTGTGGAGCCAGAACCCTGGTTCCCTCACTTGGCAGAGGCCCTGCTTCCCCATGGAGGCATGGGGGGGTCAGGAAGCTGCTGGCCTTCTCTGGGACCATGTGGGGGATGTTGTGCTGCTGCAGCATCTCAGCTGGATGTGCCACAGACTGGATCATGCCCAAGTCAGTCTTTAGTCTCTTCCGCCCATAGATGTAGAGGTTCTGTCAGAGAGGGGGAGGAGTGGGAGCCCCTCTGCTCTGGAGACAGGTTGGGAGAGATTAGATGTGGGTTTTGGACATCCCCTGCCCTGCAGAGGGACAGCTCTGACCATCTGCTACCCTCTGCTGGTCACTGAGCACGGCAGGGCCCCGGCCCGGCAGTGTCCAACTCCTGTTAAAGGCAGCAGACCTGCGCTCTGTCCTGCAGTTCACACCCCTCGGGGGGCTGCCAGTCTTGGAAAGGGGCTGTGGGACCCAAACCTGCCCCCGAAGAGATGAACCAGAGGGTCCAGCTCGTGGCCGAGGGCCCTGGAGCCTGGTGGGGATGACATCACTTACAGGGTTGTACCGGAGCGTCTGAGCCCCGTGGCCAGTGGTCCTTGTGGCAGGAGTTGTCACACTGCCACCGTGCTTTGTGGGGATGTCACCTCAGGGCAGGACTGAGCCCCATTTCGTGCCCTGAGGACTCTGTGTGGATGGGATGAGTGTGGGGACTGTGGGCAGCCCAGGGACAGTGAGTCCTGTTGGCTTTGCTGGAGAGCAGGAGCTGCGAGGTGATCCCCTCAGGCAGCCCAGCAGGATGGGCCTCCTGCCCTGTGGATCTGGGAACAGACAGACAGGGAGAGGGCAGCGGGAAGGACCTTGTCAAAGCTCCTTCACACCCACAGCTGTGGGCCATCACCTTCCCTTGGTGGCTGGAGTCCAGGAAGGCAGAGAGCACAGTAAGCAGCAGAGCCGGCACCTTGGGCAGGGGGTTTGGCAGCCCTTGGCTCTCCCTTGGGCTGCGAGGATGGAGCTTGAGCTGGATGCTGAGCCAAAATTGCCCACAGCCATCCCAGCTGACCAGGGCAGCACTGGGAGCAACCATCCCAAAACTACTCACCCCCAAGCTTCCAAGGCTCAGCATCCCCAGAGCTGAGCTTTACCTGTGTGTGGGAAAACAAGCCTTTGGAGGGGAACCCACACCTCTGCTGTGCTCCTCCTGGAGGTGCTGGGGTGCTCAGGTGACCGGGGAGGCACTGGCTCCCCTGGCTGTGGGGATGGTGAGGGCTGCAGGGGAGCTGGGGCTGCCTGACGTCAGGAACCCGGGTCTCCTGGGACACCGGGGATCTCTGCCAGCGTGACGAGGTTTGCCCCAGGGAGCACGAACCAGTTCCTGGCTCCGACAGCCGCCCTGCCCTCTTAATGAGGGATAATGAGGTGCATCTCATCAGCGCTGCAGACTTGCCCCCTGGCCACGCCAGCTGCGAGCAAAGCCCCCGGGAGGGACCGGCAAGGATGGAGGGGTTGGGGGAAGAGGGGCTCCAGCCGGGGGCTCTGCGGGGTTGGGGTCTGCAGGGACACAGGCAGGGTGGTCCGGGAGGTGGCCGCTGAGGTGGTGTCTGCGTGCCAGGGAGCCACGGGCTGATCGCCAGGCTCCAGCCCCAGCCTGTGACCCTGGCACATCCCCGGGGGAATTTTTTCCCCTTCCAGACCTCACCTGGGTGAAGGACCCACACCCTCAGCATCTCTGGGGGCACATCCAGTCACCCAGCGGGCTGTGACCGTCACCCCCTCTGGCAGCCCGCGGCCAGCACAAGTCCCCAGATGTCGCCCAGGCAGCCCGGCACGGCACCACGAACCCCTCGGTGCCAGGCGCTGGCACAGGAACAGAAGGAGCTGCGGTGGCCGGGAACGAGACGGGCTGGAAAGGAGACTGGTGTTTTGCTGCAGGGGAGGGAGAACTCAGGCGGGACCGGGCTGTGCTGCGCTGTCCCGGCCCTGCTCCGACGGCTCATCCCCCCTGCACAGGTCACACGAGGCTGGGGGATGCTGGTCCTCGCTGTGGGACAGCCCGGGGGCTTCAAATCCCTGTCCCAGCGGATTTGGAGCACGGCAGCTCTGTGTGCTGATGGCCCACCACCCTTGGGTGCGTGGCTGGGTGGGTGGTGGGTGTCAAGGGTTGTTCCCATTGCTACTGTCTGCTCTCTGCTTTTGACTCTCCTCTTGGGCTGCACTCCGTGGTCCCCACAGCCCCTGCCTGGCTGGTTCTGCACCCACAGCCCCCTGTCCCAGCTGGCAGCACACCACATAACCCCCTGCCCTGGCTGGCGTTGCAGCTCATAACCCCGTGCTCTGGCTGGCACTGAGCCCCATAGCCGCCTGCCCCTGCTGGCACTGCACCCCATAACCCCTTTGCCGTGGCACTGCACCCCCTTGTGCCTTCTCGCCTGGCACTGCACTGCACAGCCCCCCAGCCCCGATGGCACTGCACTCTGTACCCCCTTCCTGGCTGGCAGTTTATGCAGGGTCCCCTGCCCAGCTGGTACTGCACCCCCCAGCCCACTGTGCCCCCTGGCACTGCACCCTATAGCCCTGTGTCCGTGGGGCTGCACCCCACAACAGCTGGTGCCGCCCCCGCTCTGGCCTCGCACTCCGTGCCCGGGCTGCCATGCAGGAGTCCCTGAGCCCTGCCCTGGCACTGCTGCTGTTCACACAAGGACCCCGGGGCAAGGCCTGCTCGCGGGCACCCCAAAAGCACCTCCTGGGTGCAGTGGGGCTGTGCCGGGCCTGGCCAGGCTTCGCCTGGGCGTGAAGGGAGCCTGAGCGCAGGAGGGGCCAGGCAAGGCGGGAGGAATGCGAGTGGGAGAGCGGCTGGGCATGTAGCGACAGCTCCTGGGGCGCGCGGCGCCGGGATCCCACACACGGCACAGGGCAGGGAGCAGAGCCCCGGCAACAGGGCTGGGGTCGGCATGGGGCACCCCACCGCTCACCCCCTCTGAGACCCGGGAGCGCAGGGCAGGGAGAACCCCAGGGACAGCACAGCCACCGTGGGGATCCTGGCCCCGGGGAGCTCAGCTCTGACGTGGGGGGGCTGGAAATCCCCCAGCGGGTGATGCCCGTCTGAGCCCGCACGAGGTGCCGAGGGTTCTGGGGGCCGAGGGGCTGCTATGACCCCCGAGAAGGTGCTGAGGGAGGGCGTGCTGGAGAAGCGGAGTGGGGGGCTGCTGCAGCTCTGGAAGAAGAAGCGGTGCCTGCTGACGGAGAAGGGGCTGCAGCTCTTCGAGCCCAAGGGCTCGCGGCGCAAGGAGCTGAACTTTGCCCGCATGAAGGCAGTGGAGTGTGTGGAGTGGAAGGAGCGGCACATCTACTTCACGGTGGTGATGGACAACAGCCACGAGATTGACTTCCGCTGCGCCCAGGAGGACCCGGGCTGGAACGCCGAGATCACCATGGGCCTTGTCCGCTTCAAGAACCAGCAGGCGATCCAGGTCGTCCGCGCCCGGCACAGCTGCCGAGCAGGTACAGCACCCGTCGCTGCGCCGCGGGTCGGGGTGCAGGACCCACCGAGGGAAGAGGTCCCTGGACACCAGGTCCCACCTCCGAGGGGCTCAGCTTCCCCAAGGGAATCACAGAGGTCCCATGGTCTGTAAGGGTGGTGGTCCCGTGTCCCCCCGCACTGGCTGGGATGCCCCCATAGATTTTTATCCCCCCACATCCCTGGAGGGGGACTTTCTATCACCCTCCCTCTGTCTGGGGTGGCCTGAGGGTCATGGGACCCTTTGCCATCTTGCATGTGGGATGGGGTGGGGATGGTGGCTGGCCCTGCTCCCCAGTCCCCTCAGGGCTGGGCCCTGCCCCATGTCCCAGCAGTGGCCAGGGTCGTGACAGGCGCCTTCTCTCTGCAGTGGCACAGTTCGACACAGCCCCGGTGGGACAGCCCCTGGACACACAGCACCCGAGGAGTCGGATGGAGATGGCTCTCGGCTCGGCAGGAGGTGGGGAGAATGGGATCCCGGCGGGCAAGTGAGGTCACCGCTGTGCAGCCCGAGGACAAGGACGGTGGCCTCGGTGAGGCCAGTGCGGGCACTGGCTCCCCCCACCCTGAGGCAGGACAGAGGCACTGCAGGGGCCAGCCTGGCACGGCAGCAGGGGCCAAGCCACATCCCCTTGGCACGCTGGGGCAAAGGACAGAGTCAGGGCCACCATCTGGGGCTCTGGACATGGCAGGAGGTGACATCCCTGCCCAGGGGCCCACCACCCTTCAGCTGACATGTGCAGGACTTTGGTGCACTGGTGGGGACACCCGGGCCTCTCCTGCAGGACAGGGGATGGATGAGGCTGTGCCCGAAGGAAGCAGTGGAATGGGGAGCTCTGTCTGTGTGACAGTGACACTGGACAGATAGATGTGGCTGGGGACACAGCTCCCCTGAGCCCCCAGGTTGAGAAGGGGCTGGATAGCTGCTGCTGCACAGGGACCCTTCAGGGCACTGACACGATGGCGCGGTGACACTGCTGCGCTGCTGGACATCGTCCTGCCCTGGGATGTCCTTGAGCTGATGGGGAGCACTGGGAGGGCACTGGGGACCCCTACTCCTTGTACCAAAAGTGTCCCCAAACAGGACTTTCTGCTTCTTACCCTGGTGTTGCTTTGATTTGTGGGACCCTGCAGGGTACAGGAGAGCACAAATCCTGCACAGAGCTTTGCCGGTTGTTGGCATCCCCCTAAACCAGCATCCCACGGTCAGGCTCCAGAGCCCCCCCAGTGCCGCCCCGAGCCTCTCTGGTCACCCATCCCACTGCTCCCGTGTCCCCAGGGATTCCCACGGTGGTTTGTGGGGACGCGGGAGCAGCACTCCGGCTCTGCAGGCAGGGGAAGGGACGGCCCTGCCCCGACAGGCAGCGCAGACACCAGCGCCTGGAGCCACCGAGCTCCGCAAGCCGGAGCCTGAGCCCGGCCCCGCGGCCGCGGGCGCTGCGGATCCTGCCGGAGATTGCCCGGCCGCGTGGGAACGAGGAGAGAAGTGCCCTGTCCCCGCGGGCTGTGGCTGCTGGCCCCAGCCTGCACAGCAGCCACCTCTGCCAGACCCCACGGGGCCCCCGGGGTCCTGTTCCCGCGCCGGGGCAGCGCCAAGCTGGCTTTGGGGAGGAATGGTGGCGTGGCTGGAGCCTGCTCACCGTGCAGGGCCAGGCTTGTGCTGGCTCGGTGCTGGAACACGCTTTTGGGTGTTTTTCCACCCAAGGAAGCCTTCTTGGCCACCTGGTCCTCAGAGCTGTGTTTGCTGAGAGCCCGCTGACTTGTGAGTAAATGTGGGGGGGGCACACAGATGAAGCTGGACCCAAACCCAGTGCAGATGGAGCTTTGCACCATCCCAGTGCTGTGGCAGGAACATGGTGAGCTCCAGGGATGGTGGGACCTGGTCCCCCACCCACAGGAGATGTTCTAGGTGTGGAGCCCTCTATGGACCAGCCCCCAAAACAGGTCCCCACACACATTTTGGAAGAAAATGAGGCTGTCAGGAAGGTGCTGGTGCTCACACAGCATTTCCATGGCAAGGATCTCTGTCCTGGGGTTTCTCTTAAGTCTCCAGCTCCCTGAGTCATTCAGGGAGGCTCATTCAAAGCCCTGTGAGCATCGTGAGCCTGTGATGTGGAGGGTACCAGGGGTGGGGAGCACCCAGTGCAAGGGGAGTTTCCAAAGTTGCCAGTTTTGGGCAGTGTGACTCCCCATTTTTGGCTTTTCTGCTCTCCTGCTCACCATAAATAGCTATTTTCTGTTTTCCCACTGCCAGCAACACACTGGGGGAGAAAATGGTCAAGATGTGCATGGGTGTAAGTGCCAGCCCTGGCTGTGGCACGTCCCCTGCGTGTGGATGGGTGAGGCAGCAGAGAGGCTGTGGTACCCATGAGCTGGGGAGAAATGTGGGCAGTCAACAGAGGGAGAGGGACAGAAAGAGAAGCTGAATTGCTGTGTCAGCATTTCAGGCCCAGGTGTGAGGAAAGCCAAGCTTTTCCATCCCCACCCCGAGCCCTCCATCGCTCTGCAGACCCACCCAAAGCCAGAGCCCCTGCCTGCACCATGCATCCCCCAGGCCCTGCACTGCTCCCCGAAACCCCCCAGGTTTGGGAGTTCCTCGTGTGCAGACACCCACATCTGCCCAATCCATCATCTCTGGGTGGATTCCTGACCCTGGGAATTGGGGCCAGGGGGTGAGAGCAGAGCCAGCGCTGTGGGGGTGGGAGGTGGGACGGCTTCACCCGCCGCCTGTGAGGGCTGAATTTCCCACGCAGAGGAAAAGGTCACCCAGAGGCTGAAAAACAAATAAATAGCCAAGCGACTCTGCCAGGGGGCAGAGCTGGGACAGGGCTGGTGGCTGGTGCATCCCCCAGCACCAGGGATGTTGTGCCAGCACACTCCCAGCCAGCCTGAAAAGCAGGGAGAGGACCACGGGAAGTGTTTCTAACGCCCCCGGAGGTGGGAAAACTGAGGCAAAACACGGGGTTGGTGTTGCAGCCCCTCCAGCACATGGGCTCCTGCTTCGATAAGGGGCTGGCCAGGGGACCCCAGTGCCAAGGCCCCCAAGAAGAGCTGGGGCTCAGTGCAGAGCCCCAAAATGCAGCGAGGTGCCCCGGAGCTGCGGGAGTTCAAAAACAGGAGGCTGAAAATCCGGCTTTTCTGCTCCCAGCCCCATGGTGCCCCCGCTCCATCCGCCCTCCCTGTGCCGCCCCGAGGATGCCCCGACGCTGGGTCGGCTCTGCCCGGGCTGGGAGCTGCCCTGTGCCCCGGCCCGGGGCGGCAGGGACTGGCACCCTCCCTGCAGCACCGTGGGGGTGCGGTAAGTGCAGGGCAGGGGGAAGGAGGAGCTTCAGGGCCCTTTTTTTCCACCCAGTGAAATCCGAGCTCTGGATGCGGGGTTAGTTTGGGGCTGGCTGGACCCCCTCCCAAGTGCCAGGGAGGGCAGTGGGGGTGATGGTGCCAATGCTTTTGGCAGGTGAGACCATGCGTACCTCCTGCACCACCGTGTGCCCTCTAGAGAGGCTGGTACTGCCTCGCTTCTCCTGTGACCATCCCTGACTCTGTGGGTGGTCTCTCCTCAGATACAAGTGAAAAGAAAAGGAAATCGAAGCCGTAGCAAGCAGTGCTCTGGTTTTATAGCTTTGGGTCAAGTGTCCAACTTCCTTCAGATGCTCCTAAAATTATTTCATTGTTGACCACCCTCAATTACAGTTCCTAAATCACTGGATTTTGGTTTGGAAGCCAACACCTGCCCACAGCCAGGCTGGAGAGCTTCCCAAAGCCCTGTGATGTCTGTGTGCCCACACTCCAGGGGAGCAGAGGGCCAGGATTTCCACACCACTGCTGGGGGGTCTTGGCCACCTCCACTAAAGTCCTCTTGGATTTGGGTGTAGGAAGAAATGCTGTTGTCAAAACATGGAGCTTGGGATGCTGAGGGGGTCTGGGCAGGGGTTGCAGGTATTGCAATGGGGGTCCCACAGTGTCCTGGTGGTGTGTCTTGGAGAGGGTGTCCCAGGGAGGTGGGGGAGTATGGCTGTGACCACCAGCACCACCCACCAGGGGACTGGGGCTGTGGTACCCGGTTGCAGGGTTGGAGCTCATCAGAAAGAAACAAAAATAGAGGCTTTGCTGAAGCTGCAGGGGGGACCAACCAGCACATCCCAGCACCCATCTGTCAACCACCATCCCTGGGCAGGAGTCACTGGCCCATTCCAGCCAAAAGAGATGCATCAAGTGTCTCAGAGACAGGTGGGAGGGCCTGGAAATATCTTGAAAATGTCCAAAAAGCGTATCAGGGTCCCTGCCTGGGCCAGAAATTTTGGATTATTTGGAACGGTCTTTTATTTTTCCTGTGGAATATTTTGCCTCAGGCTGAAAAGCAGCCTGGATTTTGGGATGTTCAGACTGACACTGCTTTTGAACCATGGCAACCCACTGACACAGAACAGCCAATATCCTCCTCCCGGTTACAGGAGCCGACAAGATCAACACTGGGAAGGTTTCATGTGCCACTTGGCAAAACCACGGAAAGCTTGAAGTCTTCAGTGGGTGGCTCAGCTCCATTTTGATAATGTCTTCCCACTATCCCAAAGTAGACAATTCCTCCTTATTCAGTAAAAGATGTTTCTGTGTGCCAGTGGCACGAAGCAGGAGCATGTGCTATCCATGAAGGGCCTGTTGGCTTTCCAAGAACCCTCCTCTGCAAACATTTCACATCTTCCCATAGTATCCAAGCCGAAAAAAAAAAAAAAAATTGCCCCACAACATCTCTAGAAGTGGAAGTGGAAATTTCTCACATTTTGGGGAAATTGTCCCGCTTTTGGATGCAGCCCCAGTGCCGTGTCCACACCGATTCGCTGCCTGCAGCCAAGTGGGAAGAGTCAGTCTCATGCCCACGGATGAAGGGGCTGCCACAGACAGCATCCCCCGCTGCACCACGTACAAGGGGATGTCCAGCCAGGTCGGGGTTCCGAGAGCAGGGGCTGTGGCTGGAGGAGTTGGGGCTCTACAGCTGCAGGACCAGCCCTGGGAGCCCAGGACAAGGAGCAGCAGATCCTACAGGGATGAGAAGCCTCTGTCCTGCTGGGCAGTGGGAGATGTGGGTGTCCTGGGGCTGATGCAATGGGGTGGAGATCCCTGAGCTGGGAGAGATGTCTCAGCCCTGCGGGGCATGTTTGGGGTCTGGCCTGGGGCTATGCTGGTTCCCAGGTTGGGCTGTGATGATTATCCAAATTCTGGTGCACTTTCCATCTCCATGGCTGTCCCCACTGCCTGCTCTGCTTTAGTGCCTCGGGGCACTGCCCAGGTCTGGTGGGACTCACTCACAGGTGCAGCAGAGTGAAGGAATCCTTCCCAGGGCTGCAGAAAGCATCAGCTGTTGGAGAACGTTCTGAGGCTTTCACCCCTGCTGTCACCAATCCACGGAGCAGGTGGGATGGGCTGGATCCTTCCAGCAGCTCATGAGGGGTGAGAGCTGCCAGATGATCTGCAGGAGAAACACCCAGGTGGGACCATTCATCAGGACAAGTTCCATGGACCCTCACGAGTTCACTGCAACATGACCCTGCAGCCTTGCAGTCACCTTGCTTGGAGGAGGTGACCTCAATCTCCCCTTGTCTCTGAGCTGCCTCACAGAGGGAAAACCTTCTCCTACCCCCATGGTGAGTCTGTGGGGCATCCTCTGTCCCTGAGGCAGCCGATGGTCTCCTGCCCTCTGCCCAGCACTGGGGGCTGGCTCTGGGAGGGGCAGCTGAGGGTTGGGATGGACTTGTTTGGAGGGTGGGTCCCAAAGGACACCAGAGGCTCAGCTGTTGTTTCTAAGTCTGTCCTGGATGCCCTGGGGAGTCTGTGAATTCCACCGGGGTTGGCAAAACCAGGACGGTGCTTGGAAGAGGGCAAGGACAGGATGGGTGTGAAGGCTCCAGAGGAGGGAAAGAGATTGCTGCAAGTCCATTTCTTCAGGCAGATTTGCCTTCATGTGGGACAACTAAACTGCTCACAGGTGTCAAATACAAATAATTTGGAGTCCCAAGACCCTGAGGAGCCAGGGACCATTGTGGTTCTCCCAGAGTCAGAGGGCAGGCGTGGAAGCCCCTGCCACATTTGTGAGGCTGATGTCCAACCATGAGGAAGCACCAACAGCCTCCAGGGACTTGGAATGTCCAGTGAAACTGCCCCATCCATCTAAATACATGCCAGGGGGGCCACTCATAAAAGACCAAACACAGGTGACCTGTAGGTCATGGGGACATTTAGGGACAAACAGCTGTCCCTGGGGACTTGGTCCTGCGTGGGTCTGACCTCCCCATACAGCTCTCTGGGAATTTTCTGTTGACATCCATCCCCTCGGTGGCAGCCCATGGGGACCCTTCACTTCAGTCAGTGGCTCTCAGTAACAGGGATATTACTTTGCTTTGAATTTGGCCTCAGCACTGCTCTGCCACATAGATCCTGATCCTTCATACCCCCCAAGAAGCTCAGAGTGATGCCCAACTTCAGGTGTTACCAGATAAAAGAGCCCCCTCACCTTGAGACATCTCACTGTGGTTTGTGAGCCGGGGTTGGAGATGGAGACCTGAAACATCCCCATCAGCTGGGCAGGAGGGATGGAAGATCCCAGGCTCCTACCACTTTTCCTGCTGCAGCCCCCCCCCGGCAGTGCTGGAGCTTTGGAAACGATGGGGAAGCCCCAAATCCAGGTGTCCCACTACCCCACCCCTTGCCTGCCCTTTCCTCCTCCTCAGTCCAGGTTCCAGCAGAGAACGAAACCTGAGTCTGGAGCAAATGGCATCTGAAGCAGCCCCCATCCCATCCCCGGGCAGCGGGAGCTGTGGGAATGCAGTGCCTTTGTCACAGGCTAATTTTGGCTCCTCTGTGCTCTGAAAACAATCCCAAGGCAGCTGGGAGGAAAGATGCTGGAGGCCTGGCCCCGCTGGGCTTTTGCCTTATAAAGGTCTAACGGGGTGGTTTGAAGCCTCCTCCTCTTCTGCGGCCTGGAGTGGAGCAGATCTGCTGCACTGGCTCTTGGAGCCAAGGAAGGGGAGAGGTCCTTGGAGGGGTCCCTGAGGCTGGTGGGTACAAGGGGGGGTCTTCCCCCTGCCCTCTGGGATTTGTCGAGTGCAATTCCCACAAGGGTGGCACTGCACTGTCACCATCACCCATCTCCCGCCAGGTGTCAGGGCAGCAGGAAGAAGGCCGTGCGTCCCTGGCTCTGCGGGATGGGGGGGCCAGTCTTTGCCCCCCACCCCGGGACCTGCCCCACGCATGCAGCTGTGTGTCCCTCCGTGACCATAATAGCCCCAGGATTAACATAGCAGGCATTGTCCCTGCTGGGCCCCACGCTGGGAATTGTTTGCTCCTAAATTTGTCCCTAAAAATATCCCAGAGAACAGGTGCTGCTTGCCCTGTGATTCTCTGCCATGCAAAGCCTCCCTCCACAGGGCACTGGGCAAGGGGCTTTGTAGGGGGCAGGGGGGTGAAACAGCAGCTTTTTCGCTGCTTTTCAGAAATTTCATTTGGGAAAACTTCAGGGCTTGTGAGAGGCTCAAAGTTGCTTGAGCATCCCAACTCACTGGGCTGTGCTGAGGGAGACTGGATGGTCCTTCTCCCCAAAGGGGGAGAGCTCCTTGGTCCCAAATCCATCTGTTTCAGCCCATCACCCCTCAACAACCTGGCTGAGGGGGTTTATCCTCTTCTCTGGTGGCTCCCAGGAAGTCCCTTGGCCAGTGCTGCCCTGGGGACATCATTCTGTGCATGTCCCATCATGCAGGGGGGTCAACACTGCAGCAGCACCCCAGGCTGCTCACAACCCCTCACCCCCAACCCAGCAGAGACCTGCTGAAAGCGAAAAAGAGAAGAAATAAAAGGGAAAAAAACCCAAACAAACAACAAAAAGAAAGGAAAAAAAAATCGAGAGATTTTCTGCAAAGATAAAGCACTGCAGTGTTTCAGCTCATGGGTTCTGTCTCCCCCAAAAGGACTCGGGGGTTTTGCAGCACCTCTGGCGCTGTTTCACACTGGAGAGGGGCAAGGTAGAGGTGCCATGAGGATACACCTCATCACCACGGGCACCTCTATCACAGCCCCGTCAGCCTGAGCTGGTACCTCTGTGTGTTCACACACAACACCCGTGTGAGCACCAAGTGCTGCCCAAGGCGGGGGGATTCCAATGCCTAAAGGGGCTCCAAGAGAGCTGGACAAGGGATGGAGTACCAGGACAAAGGGGAATGGTTTCCCACTGCCAGAGGGCAGGGTTAGATGGGATATTGGGAAGGAATTCTTCCCTGTGAGGGTGCTGAGGCCCTGGCACAGGTTGCCCAGAGAAGCTGTGGCTGCCCCATCCCTGGGCGTGTCCAAAGCCAGGCTGGACAAGGCTTGGAGCAACCTGGAGTAGTGGAAGGTGTCTCTGCCCATGGCAGGGGGGTGGAACAGGATGAGTTTTAAGGTCTGTTCTAACCCTGAGTTTTAAGGTCTATTCTAACTCAAACCCTTCTGGGACGATCCATATGCAAAAAGCCCCAGAATTCACTGAGTCAAGGGGTGCCCACGGGTGCCCTGAGACATGGGGGCACTAACACAGGGGTGCTGTGTGTGTGTCACCCCGTGTCCCAGCCAGTGCCCCAGGTGTGTGCAGCACGTCACAGCGCGCTGGGGCTCGCAGCAAGCGCCTGCAGCAGGAGGGGATTTGTGCTATTTTTACTGACCACTTGCAGGCAGGGCTGCGATTCAATACTCCCCCTTGGCTGCTGGCCCCCTGCACTGTGTGGCTCTCCGGGGGCCAGGCATCACCTCCCTCCTGCACAGCTCCAGGTAAGGCTCTGCCCCAGCGTCCACCTGCCCGAGGGCGCTTGGGTGTGCTGGGGGTGACACAGGTGAGACCCTGTGGCGGCATGAGAGGGAGGGGTGAGAATTTGTCTGAATTTCTCCCCCTCTCTGAGAAGGGAGGAGATGTCTGATCCAAACAGACACTCCTTCTGCTCCTGGAGAGAGGACTGGTGAGGCTGCAATGGGGAGAAATATTTTGGAGCTGGTATTTGATTGTGTTTTTTTTGTTTTTTTGTTTTTTTTTTTTCCTGAAAACTGGCAAACAGGACTGCTTTGTGGAGCATTTCCCTTGTGCCCCAGTCTGGCTGCTCACTGGTGTGAGGTTCAAGGGTGGGGGCAGACTGTGGCATCGTGTTAACTGGGAGTGTGCTTGGGGTTTGTCTCCAGCCTCCTGGGATGGGGGAGGATGTCAGGATTGACTGTGTTTGGCTCTGTGGAATTATTTCTTTTAAGGATTTCCATGATCTAATGGTTTGATAAGCTTTTTAAAGCTTTTCACGGCTGGGTGAGTGCAAACAGTGCAGGATCAGCTTGTCCAGATCCTCTCATCCCCATCAAAGTCTCTTGTGGATGCTCCAGATCCAGCTGGATCCCAAAAGTCCTGGCACTGGGGATTGCTGGGGATGTCTTACCAGAAGAGCTGGGTCTTGGCTATCCTCTGGGAGGGCAATTTGGAACTCTTTGGCCCTAAAAATTGACTGACCTTGATAGAGGTCATCAGCCTGAGGTGCTGTGTGGATCCCACCTCCTCAGGACAGTGGGCTTTGCTCCAATGAGGAGCACTGGGGACACTGCGAGGCTTCACTCAGCCCTTGCCACCTCCAGAGGGGCAAAGGCTCTTCTGCCACCCCCGAAATAAACTGGGGAGGAGCAGCTGGGACCCGACATGCTCAATGCCCCAGTGCTGACTTGTTTCCTTTGGGACATTTGTCATGGCACCAAAAACCTCCCAAAAGGCACGAAACAGGTGGCTCTGACTGATGTGGCTTTGAGGACAAAAGAATTGGGATTTTTCCTTGTAAATCTAGGGATCTGGGAGGCTATGGGGGAGATTTCTTCTGGGATTTTATCAGGGGAAGAAAATCCCAGTGTGGCCATTTCACTTCTAAGGAGAAGGACTAAAAAGACCCCTGGAAAATACTGTTTCTTTCTAAAATATGGCATCACGTTGCCACTGGTTGGAAAAAGAAAAAGAATTAAAAAGGATTGGCATTTTGCCATGTATCTTTCTGTTCCTGGGGCTCACACGGTGCCCTGGTTCCTTGGCAAGTGAGGGCAGTGCCAGCGGTGGGGCTGGGGGAGCAAGGGAGGCAGCACAGTCTGGAGCAGCTGCCCAGGCATGAGATTACCAAGCAAATGTAAAATATGAAACCCTGAGTGTCCCACCAGTGATGCAGCCGCCAAAGGAATCTGCTCAGCTGTGGGCTGTGACTTACTGAACCCCAGAATGGTTTGAGTTGGAAGGGACCTTAAAGCTCATCCCATCCCACCCCCTGCCATGGGCAGGGACACCTTCCACTAGCCCAGGCTGTTCCAAGCCCCGTCCGACTTGGCCTTGGACACTCCCAGGGACGGGGCAGCCACAGCTTCTCTGGGAAACCTGTGCCAGGGCCTCCCCCCCTTCCCAGGGAAGAATTCCTTCCCAATATCCCATCTAACCCAGCCCTCTGGTAGTGGGAAGCCATTCCCCCTTGTCCTGTCACTCCATCCCTTGTCCAAGTCCCTCTCCAGCTCTCTTGGAGCCCCTTTAGGCCCTGGAAGGGGCTGTAAGGTCCCCTGGAGTCTTCTCTTCTCCAGGCTTAGCACCCCAAGTCTCCCAGCCCGAGATTTCCAGCCACCCTCCCCTCCATCCCCTTGCCCCGAGCTGGGGCGGGTGATGCAGCCGGCGGGAGAACAGCTCCGTGCTTGGGAAAACCCCAGAGGAGCAGGAGCCCGAGTCGCGCAGGGCCGGCTGGCGGCAGGTTTGAGCTTGCCCGAAATGAAATCAGGTTTCCCCGGAGCCAGACGGCTCGTCCCGGTGTTTCACAGCGCGATGGAGGCTGCGGAGCCGCTTCACTCGGCCGACAGCGCGGGGCAGCACCGGACCTCGGATGGCTCTGTCGCTGCTTTCTGGCTTTGCGTGGATTTGGGATTTGCACCTCCGTTTCAGCTCCTTCCCTATTTATTTATTTGTTATTTTTTGGCAGGCGGACAGCACATCGCGGCAATGCCAGAGCCGTAAGTAGCACGAGGTCCCCGGGGATTCACTAAACCCACTCCTGGCTGCTCAGGCTGGCTGAGCTTGAAGGGGTTCATCTGGGAGCCTGGCCCCAGCTCAATACCTCTGTGCAAAAAACTACCTTTAAATAACACTTATGAGTGATTCTGATGTCACAATTCAAACCTTTGAGCTTTCCTGGATCCCAGAATGTGGGTCTGGGGTGGGCAGCACCACTTGATTTGCTGCGAGGCTCCTCAGAGCACATTGTACAAATAGAACACCCCCGATGTGCAGAGAAGGGAGAAACCCCCCTGCAAAGCCCCAGCCCTTCAAAGCTGAGAAGGATCCGAACATCCTGCCCTGGCTGCTCAGGGAGAGGGTGGATGAAAGTGTTGTGGCCCAAACTGCAGGAACTGAGCTGGGGTTGGCAGGATGGGAACCCTGTCAGCTCACCTGAGGCATCTGAGTGGTATTCTGGCTTTCTGAGCAACGGCTCTGAGCTCCCACTGCATTTCCAGTGAGCACTGTCATCTCAGACCTGGCTCACATGCTGGTGGCAGCCATTGGATACAGAAATAAGGAACCAACTGCAATCACACAATATGCTTTCCTTACCTGTTCCATCTTTTTTTTTTTTTTACTCTCACTGATGCCCTGTTTTCTTCTCTTCTTTCTTATTGCTCCTTCCTGGCTGCTCACCTGCTTGCAGGGAGGTAAGTGCCTTTCCCTTCAGGAGTGATCTCGATGCTGCTCTGCGTTTGTTGTGAGTTTGTTTTCAAAGGGTGTTTTCTTTCTCCTCCCCTTTCCCCTAGAGAAAATCCAAGATCACAGCTTCACGCAAACTCTTGTTGAAGGTGAGTCCTGAGGGTTGGAAACTCCCTGGGATTTGTGTTGCTGGGGGAAAGGAGCCAGGGTTGGAGTGCATGGTTGGTGGGATAGTGATGAGGAATGGCACAAATATGGGCCGCGGGGAGCAGCTCCCATCCCACCTCTTGTCTTCTCACTCATGTGGGCTTTGTGGTCCAAGCACCAAACAAACCTCCCCTCACCTCCCCTTCACTAAGATCGGGAGAGGCTCTGACACCTTCAGCTCTGAAGCCACAGCCCCTGTGTTGGGGCTCCAGCAGCTCTGCAGCACAAGCCTGGGCTCTCCCCGGGGATGTGGCTTGGTATAAACATTTACTGCCCGAGCACAGCAAGGAGAGCGCCAACATCAGCACCCATCGGGACCACGGCACCGCAGCCCCGGGTGCTGCAGCTGCTGCCCCCGCCTTTGTGGTCCCCACACGAAAGGTGTGGGGAAGTTTTGATGTGTGTTTGGAGGCACAGCTACAGCAGGGAGGAGTTTTGGCAGACAGGACTGTCCCATCCTACAGATGTTGGACAAGTAGGCTTGTGGTGGGGGGGGGAACAGAGGAGCCTGTTCACACTTCTGCCATTGACTTGTGCTCGTAGAGTTTGATGCTGGCGAAAGCGAAGGAGGAGTGGGATCAGGAGATCGTGGACAAGCAGTCGGAAAAGGAACGATACCTGTCGGAGCGGATCACACCACTGCACACCAGTGGGCTTTCCCTGAGCCAGCTCCAGGTATTTCTCAGGTCCAAGGGTCAGGTGAGCTCCTTGGGAGCACGGAGGGGCCTCACTCACTGCTCTCTCACTGTGCTTGGTCCCCAGGACCTGTGCAGGGAGCTGCACGAGAAGGTTGAGATCGTGGATGAAGAGAGATACGACATTGAGGCGAAGTGCAACCATAACACCCGGGAGGTAGGAGGCAGGACAGGCTGTTTGCCTCTGCAGCAACTCCATCCCAAGGGGTGGCTTTGGCCTCCACGGGGGTCTGACAGGGACCGGGTTGCGCTCGGATGTGGGACATGCGCCAGGGTTATCTAAGGGCTGGTGTTTGCTCTGCAAGGCACCGCTCAGCACAAGGTTCATCCCTGCCCAAGGGAACTCAAACTGTCCACAGGCTCCACAGGCAACATCCTGACTCTCCTGGTCACCCTGTCTGAGAGTTTCTCATGGTACAGCTGTAATCTGAGCAGGCTGGGACAAGGCCATGACAGCCCCTCTGTGCTCAGGTGGACAGTCCCTTGGTGAGGATGGTCCTCATGGCTGCAGGAGAGGCGCAGACCCCTCTGGGGCTCAGTGTCGGCAGAGACTCCTGCTTCACACACCTTTTCGTGCAAAGCAGCCATGCAGTGACCTCCCACTCACCCTCCTTCCCTCAACCTGCAGATTAAAGATCTGAAAATCAAAGTTCTTGATCTCCGAGGGAAGTTCAAGCGGCCCCCGCTACGGCGCGTCCGCGTCTCTGCCGATGCCATGCTGAGGGCTCTGCTGGGCTCCAAGCACAAGGTGTCCATGGATCTCAGAGCCAACCTGAAGTCTGTCAAGAAGGAGGACACGGAGAAGGTGGGTGGCTCTTCTGGAGGCTGGAGATGGAGACACTTCCTAGGAGTGCCCTTGCCCTTCTCCAAGGTGCCCCTGTCATCCCTTGTCAGCCTCAGAAAGAGCCTTGTGAGGCACTGCCCATTGTGGGATGTCATAGGACCACGTAGGAGCAGTTTGACCGGTCCAGGTGGATGGTAGCAAGTGAGATTTGGGGCTATGTCCATGACGCTCTTCCTTCTCAGAGCACATGAGGGTCTTTCGTTTGGGCCCCCTTGGCACAACTACTGAGCTGCATGTGCAGAGAGTTTGGTCTTTGATCATCCAGGGAACCAGGAGAGCTCCTGTTGGGAGCAACAACACCCAGAAAACTCCCAGGGAACTCCCAGGCCCAGATTAGGTAAAACAAAGCAGCCCAGCAAGCACACTTGACCTGAGATAAACGGCCCAGTTCCCACCAGTTTGGCAGAGGTGTGAGAAGGAGAAGTCTCAATATCAGTGATGAAGAGGGTGTCCCATACCTGCCTGGGGTATGCAGGTGCCCCAACAGCAAGAGTTGTGCTGCTTTCCTAGGGCCCCTCCCCAGAGGGGTTTCACCCTTTGGTCCCAGCTCAGCAAATTGGATGAGATCTTAATTTTCAATTACTTTTCCTTTTTCTTCCTGTTGCTAGTCTAGCACTTTTCCAGTCCTTTGGATAGAAAATTGTGCTTACAGCCTTCAGCACCAGGTGGTGAATGGATCTGGGTTTATTTCAGATGTCATGAGATGATGTCGGGGCACAGCCTGTAATACATGAATGCTGTGGGCTGGCAGAGCAGACACCTGGGCATGATCCCAGAGCTGCCATCACCTCCCCTGTCTGCTCTGGAAGCGGCTGCCAGGCTCTCACTGCCACAGCAGCAATCCCAGTTCCCTCTGAAAGCTTGGGGAAGGTGGAAGTGGGTTTTATGGGAGATGGAAAGTTGAGGCAGGGAGGGGTTTGGTTTACCTCTGCCCCGGTGTGCTGGTGTCAATCCAAAGTCCCACGTGCTGGTTTTCAACTCCTAAAGAAATTTTTCTGGGACTTCTAGTGCATGAATGCAACTTAGCCAGGCTTTGAGGGGGAAGTATCCACATGAATCCACATCTCCCCGTGGAGATCGGACCTTCCCAGTCAGCTCCACACACAAGGACAGACGGCAGAGCTGAATCTGCGGGAGAGAGTCTTTGCACCAGGGCAGCTGCCTCCCCAAGCTCCCTGTGCTCCCGGGCTGAGGGCTCTGTGCAAGGGGCAGGGACAGCGTGGGGCTGCTGCTCCCCCCAACCCAAGCCCCTGCATCCCTGCATCCCTCCCGGCAGGAACGCCCCGTGGAAGTGGGTGACTGGCGAAAGAACGTGGAGGCCATGTCGGGGATGGAGGGGAGGAAGAAGATGTTCGACGCTGCCAAGTCCCCCACGGGGCAGTGAGAGGTAGGGCCCTGCTCCTCCATCCCCCTGTGCTCCCTGGTCTGTGCTTGTGGCCAGGGAAATGCAGAAACCAACCCCATCCTCACAGGAAAAGAAAGGCATCACATCCTCGTCTCCCACCCCACACTGGGGACGAGTGTCTGTCCCGCACGTCCCTGCCACGGGGCCCCTGCCAGCAGCTGTTCTCTCTCAGCTTGCCCACGATGCCCATGTCATACTCTTCCAGTGCACCATGCGCATCGCTGGCACTGACTCCAGGCTGCAGAAAGCAGCCCAGAACCTCCTGTTCTGCCCCACTGCTCTGTTTCTTTCCTGCAGGAGCATCAGAAAGAAGAGACACCCCATCCCTGCTGCCCGCCTCCCTTTCCCTCACTGCCCCTCTGTGCTCTTTCCACCCTTACCCTGAATTCACCACCGAGCTGAAACATGTGGACAACTGTGTGGGAAGGAGACCTGAGCTTCCTCCTTTCAGCGCTGCCCTCAGCCCTGCTCCTGCTCAGCCCTGGCACAGCAGCTCCCCAGTATCACCTGCACGGGCCATTGTGTCTCCAAGCGGCCACTGGCCATCCCTCCCCTCCCACCACTGCAGAGAGGCTTCAGAGACGGCTCCTGGTCCTCCCTCTCCCCCACCCTCTGGCAGGTGCAGCCTGAGATGTTCCCGTGTGGCTGCACATGTATTAAAGGACGGTGTCCCAGGCAGCACATTGTGTAAGCTCACCGATGGGGACACTGGCCAGGGGCAGGGGCTGCTCCACAGCCTGGTGGGGACGTCCTTTCCTGCCCCCCTGCACTGTCCCTGTGCTGGCCCTCAGGCCAGCACATGCTGGGCTCAGACAGGCCTTGGGCTCATCTCTTCCAGCCCCCAGGCTGCTCCCTCATGTCCCACCAGCCCTGCTGAGCCCCCCCGGCCCTGTGCGGGGGCCAACCTCGCTGGGCTCCAGCAATGCACCACCCACCAGGCTGGGGGCTCTGCCAAAGAGCTGCCTGCTGGCTCCCCCTGAACCCCCTTTTCCTCTGGTTTTAGAAAAGCCTTCAGAGCTTGCTCCCCAAGACACCAACTCTCCCACCAGCTGCCCCATTCCAGGTCCAGGAGCTGTGGGAACCGGGGCAGCCCCATTCCAAGGCTTCCTTCAAGCAGTGTTTCAGGAGAGCATGAGACGAATCCACCTTCCAGGCCAAACACCTCATGCTCCCCCCTCCAGCCCCATCATTTCCCATATCACAGCTCCCCAAACTGCAGCTGGTTGAGTGAAAGCAGCTGGGAATGTGTCAGCTCCTCCCCAGAGCAGGACAGGAGGGGTGAATTAGTGAGAATTCACACCATGTTGGGTCTTCTGGCTGGTTGCAGTGTAGGAGATGCTCCAGCCCCACAGAGTACTGGTTTTGGTGGGTGTAGCAGTGCCTTGTCCATGTTCCCACTGCATCCAGAGGAATTACAGCATCCAGGGTTTCAAACCCATGCCACACCACGGGTGTCCTGCAGCACACCCCATCCCTTTGTAGTGAGCTTGTAAAGTGCAGAAAATGCAATAAACTGGGGGCAAAGTACAGGTCTCTAGACAGGGCTGGAAGGAAACAGCATCACAAAGTGTGTGGCTTCCAAGGAACCCAATATTCCAAGGAAAACATTAAATTCCTTAGGGGTAGAAAAGGGTGGCCCCATGGAGAGGGCTCCTGCAGGACTCGTGGCTGGCGGTGCAAACAAGGGAAGGTGGGTTTGGTTTTGGAAGCTGGATTGCTCTGGGCATCACATCCCCTCCTTTGGCCAGTGCAGGGATACTGACCTGAACTGTTCACCTTTGCCCCTGGACAAAGAGGGTGAGGGCATTGGTGACTGATGGGAACCCTTCTTTCTGGTACGGTCATTGGCACTCGGGCTGCCACAACACCCACAGCATCCAGCAGCTCCTTCACAGAGGATTTAAAACTCATATGAAAACTCATTCCAAAATCAGGGGTAGATCAGAAGTGGCTGCCAGCTGCAAAATGCATATTTGCTCCGTTGGCAAACACTGGTGCTTGATCTCTGCCATTCCGCCTGACCCTCCAGGCCCTCCACATTCTCCTGCATGACCGGAGCAGTTTCATGGCACACAGAGCCTTTCCCACCCATTTCTTTCCTATTTAAGCTTGACTTGGCCAAGCAGCTGCAGCCTGGCACGGCTCCAGGGCTCACTGACCCCTTGTCCTCACCCCACACACCCCAGGACAGGCTCTGGGCAGGCACAGCTCTGGGAACCGAGTCTGTGTCTTGGCCAACCCAAGTGACTCCTCTCTCGGGGGTGATCAGATATCACTCACAGTGAGAACCCGGGATCTGCCATGGCCCAACCTGCCCCACCACTGGAGGCAAAAGGTTTTTTTGGCTCCGATCTTACCCCTCTGAGCTCAGGGCCCAAGCAGGAGCCGTGCCCAGGCAGCGTCCTGGGATCCCGCCGTGTGCGCTCTCCCCAGAGGGAACTCACACACTCGGCAGCGATCCTGGCACAGGAAGAAAGATGTGCAGGGAGAGGTAATAACTGTTACCTGACCAACTGGTAGAGCTGGAAAATGCAAGAGAGGATTCACGGAAACAAAGCCCTCTTCAGACCTCGAACAGAAGCAGAAAATGGCACACCAAGGGTTGAGAACAGTTGCTCTGAGCTTCGTGCAATTATGCTAATTTGGTAATTAAAAAAAAAAATAATCAAAAAACATAGTGGCGTTTGTGGGGTGGGGAGGGATGGAAGGGAGATGAAAGACATTACAGGTGATGGGTGCTGTGGGATCAGGCCCCAGCTGATGCAGCCAAACTGTGCCAGTGCCCGTGCCCGGCTCATCGTCAGATCCTGCACACCAAGAGACCCGAAACTGCTGCAGAGCAAAACCTCAGGGCTCCCTGGTGTGACTCTGCAGCCACTGCAAGGGCCAGGCTGGGTGTGCTCAGCAAGGTCCCGGGGCCCACATGCACTTGGTGTCGGCTACAGGTGGCTTTGTGCGGCTGCCTTGTGTTTTAGGTTGAGGGGGAGAGAAAAACCCACCCCCAAAACTCTTCGCTCTCCAAGTTCCCCTACTTTTCCAACGTGTGATACTCCCCAGTCACCGTGTCCCGTTTTCTTCCCTCTCTGGTGGAAAACCACACTGACTATCATGGGAAAACAGAGGTTTATGGATTTCAGTTTTTTTAGGAACATGGAAAAAACACATGGGGCTAAAAAAACCTCTTATGAGGGACTGAATCTCAAGGGGAAGATGCCACTGTCTGCTCTGAGCACGAGGCTCTCCTGGTTTTGGATCAGGGGACTGGGAGCCAAGTCTTCTCCTCCACCTCTGGAGCTGCTCCTGTGGCTTTGGGCCAGCTGGGAGCCCAGCTCTCCCCTTGGCAAAGGGGGGAGGTGGAGCCTTTGTGTAAGGAAGGGGAATCCCAACTGGTTTGGGTTCGAAGGGACCCCAAAGTCATCCTGTTCCACCCCCTGCCATGGGCAGGGACACCTTCCACTAGACCAGGTTGCTACAAGCCCCATCCAACATGGCCTTGGACACTTCCAGGGATGGGGCAGCCACAGCTTCTCTGTGCCAGGGCTTCACCATCCTCCTTGTGAAAAACTTCCTTATGTCTAAGTGCAGTCCCACGGTTATTTCCCTCCCAGATGACAATAATCTCAACTTTTTTCTCACTGAATTAAAAGACAACCCCACAATAATCCCCTTTTACTGAAAATTCTGCCCAAATAGGGGATTTACAAGGCTTTTCTTAGGGAGAGAGACTGATGCTGGAGGAGTCACTAATGAAATGGTGTTTCTTTCCAGTAGAACTGGAAGTCAGTCCTGTTTGCTTGAGCTGAGCAGAGCCCTATCGCTACTGCCCCACAGTTTGCTCCACTGCAGCCAAAAGCCCCCAAAGCAAAGCAAAGCAAAGCAAAGCAAAGCAAAGCAAAGCAAAGCAAAGCAAAGCAAAGCACTTGAAAGTTAGAACTGCACAAATTTCAAATGAAATTGGACAGTAGAAAAAAACCCCAACATTGATCAACCCAATGATTTTCTGCTGGAAAGGTTTTGCTGGGAGAACTGCAATGAGGGAGGTGCAATCAGCTTGGTCCAGTGAGGACCCCACAAAATATCCCTCCTAGTCGGTTGTAAAATGGTCCCTTCCTCTCCCAGGATGCTCTTGCTGACCAGTCATGCTTAGAGACATCCAAACTGTGCCCAAGTATTTCCCTGAGTGTATTTACAGCTCAGCTGGAGGCTGGACCTGCAGAGAGAGGACGGGGAGGAAGGTTAGTGGTGATGGGCAAGCTCACAGTGGGAAGGGGTAAAGTTTATCCCACACCATCTAAAGATGGCTGTGGCACCCTGCCCTGCACAGGACTGACACTGGGCTGCAGTCCCCTGTGGTAAAGGTTAAACAGTACCCTTGTGACCCCTCTGGCCTCTGTGGTGCAGGATCAAACCCCATGGCTGAGTCAGCAGGTCTTGGCACAACCCTGGGACTTGTCCCACGGCACAACCACCTTGTCACCCTGGGCACTACAGCCTCCACCCCAAGGACAGGCTGGCCCTGTGTGTCCTCCATGGTATAAAATGAGAAAAAATGGGTTTCTTCACCCCCATTTTCACCTGAAGCCTCGCAGGTTGGGGTGCTGCAGCCCCTGGGAGGAGCAGGACTGGGTTGGGTTACAGTGCTCGCTGTGAGCGGAGTGCATCTGTTTTGTCCATCTTTCCTTGCTGTGGCCTGAGCCCTCTCGCTCCCTGTTCAGAGATTTTTCATGAATTCAGTGGTGCCCAGTGACAGGACAAGGAGTGACAGCCATAAAATAAACCACTTCAACTCGAGGAAGAACTTCTTTCCATGGAAGGTGGCAGAGCCCTGGAACAGCTGCCCAAGGGGGGGTGTGGAGTCTCCCTCTGTGGAGATGTTCCAATCCCACCTGGATGTGTTTCCCCGTGTCACCTGCTCCAGGTGACCTTCTCTGGCAGGAAGGCTGGACTGGGTGATTTCCAGAGGTCCCTTCCAGCCCCAACCATCCTGTGATTCTGTGATTCCCTGCGCTCACAGGGTACAGTCTGACAGGCAGGTACCAGCAGTGGGACAGGCTTGTTCTGTCCATGACCGGAAAAGTTTACACTGACCTCATTTTGGGGGACATCTGTGGTTTGTCACTGTTAGATCTGGGCAATCACAGGGGTGGCATCTGCGGAGAAGGACAGTCTGCAGGGGGAACCTGAAGGATAACGTAGCACCTGTAAGGCACCATGGTGGAATTTCTGAACCAAGAGTTGTCTTTTTTTTTTTTTTTCTTTTTATAAAAAAGTTAAGTATAGACAGAAAAAGGCCCTTTGTGAGGTGGGTGTGAGGCACTTTGGACAACAGTTACTCCTTTCCTGCAGGAAAGTCTGTGGTCAGTTTTTGTCCAGTTTCTGAGCAAGCACGCACCAATTACAAACACCCTCTGACTTCCCTCTCACAGCAGAGGTATCCCTGTACTGTCAGTGCATGGCACACCTCTCCCCAAAAGCTGAAGGAATTGCAATGGGGTAAGGAGAGCCCTGGACCATCCCAGTGCTGCAGAGCACCAGCACAGGGATACTGGGAGATGCTGGGGGAGCAGAGGTTTTTGAAGCTGGTGGGACCTTTGGGAGCTTTGGCACCGCTGCAGAAAGGGGATGGAGCTGAGCAAGGATGAAAAACCCCTTTTCGTGGCCATTAAGCCCAGTGGGGAAGCCTGGGCAGATGCTGCTGCTCCACCACAGCAGAACAGCGGGGATGAGCCTGAGGATCCGAGGGAGGAGCTGAGCCATGGCTGATGCTGAGGGACTGGCATGGCACAGAGGGTGCAGGTGGAGGGTTCACTGCTGGGCCCCGGGAGAGGCTGAGGAATGCCCTAATTACAGCACACTTGTGGAAACTGGAAGCTCTCCACTGCCCTGTAGCCAAAGAAAGAGGATCTGTGTTGGGATGAGACACAGGACACAGGACACTGTTCCCAAGGGAAAAAAATCCCTCTCTTGAATCTGGTCTAGCTCCTAAGCAGGTGTAAATGAGTGTCTTCTGCTGATCTGCATCAGGTGAAGGTCCTGGCCTCCCTGAGGCAGATGCAGGTCCCCTGGGCAGAACAGGTTTGGCCCTGGAGCTTCCCTGCTCACAGCACCGTCCTGTGGCACCCACAGCACAGAGCTTTCCTCCACAGCATGTGGATCTGGAGCAGCAGACACATTCTGGTGCATGGAGTAGAACAGGATAAACATCAGACTGGTCCCCCTGAGCATCCCTTCCCCCACAGACTCACTCCTCTGCCTTCATTTCACCACCTTCAGCTCTGGGCTCCTGCAGGTTGGGCTGGGCTTCAGAGGTGAGCTCAGGGCAGCCAAAATAGCTCTGTTAAGGGAAATCCAGTCTCACAAAGTGACTGCTGTTTGCTGAAGGCATCAATGAGCTTGTGGATAAGGTAGACAGGAGTTTTCCTGGATTTCCAGAAGCTAAGACCTTTAGGTCAGACACAGCTAAGAGGGAAAGTCCAAGCAAAGCTGAATAATCGACCCGCAGATAGGAAACAGTAGTGAGATAACAAACTGCTGCTGATAATTCCTGAGCACTTGGCACAGCAGGGGTGAAGACTGGTGACACAGATGTCCAGAAGGATCTGGCAGGGCTTGGAGTTTGGGGGTAAAATGGCAAAGGATGTTTGGAGGAGTACAAAGTGACACACAGAGGGAAAAATCCAACAGGGCTTCACATATGAAACGACGGACTCTGGACTGGCTCTTGTCTGCTTGGGATGGGTATCTTGGGAGTATGGTGGACACGAAAACACCTGAGGAACATCAGGGAAAACATGAGCTCCGAGGCAACAAAAATCCCTAACCACAAGAGATCAATGCTTTGTGCTGCTGAACAGCTCAGCAGGACTCATCCAAGTTAAAGGAGCGGTTTTTCCAGCAGCGAGGAACAGACCTTGGGAACTTCTTGCTGAAGGATATTTTCTGTACTAACAATTTTCCTGGGTTTGAGTGAAACTGGGCAAATCCATGGAGGAGAAACCCACGGAGAAATCTCAAATAAGGAGTAAACTGCGTTCAGCTCAGAAGGTTTCTGAGCTGAAAATAAAATCTGGGGGAGTGTCACAGAGGCTTATCCTCTGCCTAAGCCCCAGACACTAAATGTCCGTCTAGAATTGCTCCGTCTTATTAATACAGGGAATCACAAACTGTGAGGTTTTGTATTCCTTTGCTGCGTAGATCCTAGCTGGGGGTGTTCTTTCACTGCCACGTTCAGTCTAATCCTTTTGAAAACCCTGCTAAGTCCCGTGCTCCAGTGCTATCCTTTGGCAATGAGTTTTGCAAGCACAGTGCTTGCCATGCATTAATCAGAAAGGTTTATTGCTTTATAGTAGCTCAATGATGCTCCACTGCTATATATAGTTTGTTAGCAATTAGCAGGATGCTTGCAAGGTCATTTAAGTAATCTTTTTTTTTCCCTTTATGCCACGACTCATGGAATTTTCTGTATGTATGAAAACACTTGAAAGAAAAGCAGTTGCTGCAAGAAGAAAGAAAGACAGAGAACAAGCCCTGCTCAGAGCGGGTGGCTCATTTGACAGGGTTATCTTTTAGAAATGGTATTTTAATCAGGAACCTTTGATTAAAATAGTTGCTCAGGCCACGGGCACACCCCTGTGGGCTGGAGGTGTGCAGGGCAAGCCCAGCCTTACAACCAGTTCCTCAGGCTGATGGAGAGATGGAGCTCCCCGGGTTTAGAGATGGAAGTTGTACTCGGGGGGTCCTGGATAACATTTCCTACAGCAGTGGGAGCGCAGGGTCCTGGCCATGCTGTGTGCTTGGGCTGGACCCTGGTAAAAACCAGGCCGGGACCTCCTCTGCTGTGCCTGGACCCCCTGTCACCCCAATAAGCCAATCACCCCTTCTCCCCAACAAGACAATCCCCCATTGCCTTCGCCCCTGCCCTTTGAAGGTGGGTGTTGCCCTGTGTAAGTGGGGACGGGGGTCTCAGGGCAAGTCCAGAGGGGATGATGGATTTGGTGGGCTGGGTCCAAGCATGGGATGAGCCTGGGCACACAGGGCTTCAGCACCCAAATATTGAATCCCCCCGTGCTTCAGCCTCTTCCTCTGAGGCTTTTGTTAGTGTTCTCTACTGCAGGAGAGCTCGAACAGCGGGGAGGCCACGACAGCTCGATCCAAGACATCTGGAAACGGCTGGAAGGAGCAGGGGACCCTCCCTCCCATGCTCTTTGGAAAGCGCTAGGCTGCGCCCAGCCGGAGGTGTTTTAATGACTGTTTTGGATCCCTGGGAGCCAGCCTCCTCCCACTCAGCCCAAGGTAATTCACCTCCTCCACCGGGGCTGGAGGAGCTGTTGACTGGTGGAGGGCGGCTGGTAGAACAGGTTCTCCGCAGGGAGTTGTCTCCGAAACCCTGGGAGACCTGGATGGATCGAGCCCAGGGCGCGGGTCTCTGCTCGGAGCAGGAGGCGGGGAGGGAGCTGTTCTTGCGTGGCACTTCTGGGCAGGGCGTCCTTTGCTCCGCGCCGCTGGCAGGCAAATTACAGCCTTGCCTCTGTCAAGGTAGATAAGGAGCCATGTGATGCAGCGTGGTGAGAACTGGTGGCAGGCCGGGTAAAGGTGCACAGGGAAATAACCTTGCGGGGAGTTCCTCCCTCCCTCCTCGGGGGGCAGAGTCTCCGAGCGGCGCTGATCAAGCGGCACCTTGGCCTTGATGCCCGCTCAAGTTTTGGGGGTTCTCTGAAACTCACGGGAAGCAGGAATGTCTTTTAGCAGGAGGAATTGGTCCGATCTCTCCAGGTAGGTGCTGTGGTTTAATGCTTAACCCTTCCCACAGGTGGGAGGCAGGGGTGAGGGTGGGCTGCTGCACGGCCGGCTGGACCAAGGGGTGTTGGGGAGGATGGGAAGAGGGGCAGCCACCCTGGGGGTGTTGTTTGCAGAGGTGTTGCCAGCCCCGTGGAGAGCTTGGCACTGCTGGGGTTTCTTGTGGGTGGGCAAGATCAGAGGCATTTTTGTTTCTGCTGCCTGGGGAAGCTGAGCACTGCATAGGAAAATTGCCCTGAAAATGTGTTTTCACCCCATGTGGGATATATTTTGGGTCAGATATGCCTTTCTCTGGGGCACAGTCTGGCTGGGCTGTGCCTCCAGGCTTGCTCTGGAGATGGCTGGGAGGTTTTCCACTCAGCCCATGCCCGTACAGACCCTGGGTGTATGTCCTGGCTCTGCCCCTGCCTATCCGGTGCTGAGTAAGCCCTGATTCAGTGACAGTCGCTGAGCCATCCCTGCAACCTTTCCTAAAGAGAGATTCTTGGCTCCAGTGGGAGCTGGGGTGGGTGGGGCTCCTGGGCATCGTGGGGTGAGCCAGGGGCTCACACGAAGCTGGGGATCACACCTGACCTCCTGCAGACCCCAGGGCAGCGCTGCCAGCCAAGTGCAGGTGGAGTGATGGAGACTCAAACTCAAAAATCTCCCACAAATAAGAGAAGAAATCCTGTTTTAAGTTAATGTGATGGCTCTGAGATTTACTTGCAAACCCCAGTAGTTTGTGTAAGAAAGGGGAATCCCAGCTGGTTTGGGTTGGAAGGGCCCCAGAACTCATCTTGTTCCACCCCCTGCCATGGGCAGGGCAACCTTCCACTAGACCAGGTTGCTACAAGCCCCATCCAACATGGCCTTGAACACTTCCAGGGATGGGGCAGCCACAGCTTTCTCTGTGCCAGGGCTTCACCATCCTCATTGTGAAAAACCTCCTTATATCTCACTGAGACCCCCCTGCTCGGAGGTTGCCAGCTCACACCCTGCCCTTTCATGAATGGGATGGATCCGGAGGGCATTCCAGCCCCTTCCAAATCCACTTCCTCTGAGCCACGGACCTACCCAGCCACAAGCCCAGCGGGGTCCTGCACCCTGCCCGTTTCACAACCCAGAAGGCAGTTCCTGTGCTCTCATTAGATGAGGCAGCACTGAAACAGCAGAAATGTCAGAAATCTCTGCACTAATGATTAACAGGAGAGAACAAGGCAGGGACACTTGCCAAACTTTTTACTCATCTGTTTGAGGTTAAAAAAGGTAAGACAGTGAAAAATAAATCCCCCTTTGAAAAGAGGAGGGAAAGATTGGCGGAGCAAAGCCATCGCCCAATGGGTGGATTTCTTAATTAGAAATAACGAGAAGCTGCATGTGGAGGTTACGTGCTGCCTCAGGAAGAGCCAAGGAGGGAAAGAGCCAAGGCAGGAAAATCCCATTTTCATTTTGAAGGAACCTGTGGGTGCAAAAACAAAGAAGTAACTGGCTGTCACGTGGATTTAAACCGATGTTAGTGCTTTGTGCAGTCACTGCTTGAGGGACAGGAGTGCTGAGCAGAGGCACTGGCACGTGTGTGTGCCGATGTACCTGCCAACCTTTCCAGGTGGGAATGTGTGTGCTGGGATTGCTGCACTGGGACAGCAAACACGGCTGTGCTGCCTTCCCAGCTCCTCTGAGCTGTGCACTCAAGGTCAGGGTCAGCCCAGGGAGGTGAGCACGAAGGAGGTGTCCCCCCCTGGGGATGCTCATCAACTCCCCAAGGGCACATCCCAGCGTTTTCCATCCCTGTCTCTCCTGATGCTAAGGGTGACATCAGGGACCACCTGGAGCCTCCCAGCAGTGGGTCCGATTGCTGTTGGGGTGTGCAGGGTGTTTGGGGGTGTAGGGGGTGATGGGGGCAGTGGGAGGGAAGGGCATCACCCCCCTCCCCCCAGCATTACAGAATCACAGGATCTGCTGAGTTGGAAGAGACCCACAAGAATCCAACCCTTCGTCCTGCACAGGATCATCCCCAAGAGTCACACCCTGTCCCTGAGAGCATTGTCCAAGAGCTTCTTGAGCTCTGTGAGCCTTGGTGCTGTGACCACTGCCCTGGGGAGCCTGTTCAGTGCCCGACCACCCTCTGGGGGAAGAACCTTTTTCCAAGATCCAACCTAAACCTGCCCTGACACAACTTCAGGCTGTTCCCATTGCCCTGTCCCCAGCCAGGACCTGTCCCTCCTTGCTCTCTGTTCCACTCCGCTGGCCCTGCTGAGCTCCCCCGCCTGCCTTGACCAGGAAGAACAGAAGCCACAAATAGTTGTGGGGGGTAATGTGGTTTAATTTATGACCCAGCTTTGATTACACAGTAACTTGTAACCACGCTGAGAGTCACTGTGCCCGCAGCGGTGCTCGGTCCTGCGGGCCCAGACCCCACTGACTTTTACCTTCTTAAAAGTCAAATCCACGGTGCACCCTGAGCCTGGATGACACTGGAATGCCAGTGACAGAGGTGGGATGAGGATCTGGGATGGACCCTGTGCAGAGAAGGCTCTGCCCCAGCAGGCTGTTGGGGCGCTGGGAGCTCTATGGGGTTCCCTGCATCTGCTTGAGGCTGATTGAGGTGCTGGAGGTGAATGAACACTGTTGTGAAAAGCTCAATCCGGCCAATAAAAATATTTTCCAACACAGTTCATGCACCGGCACGGAGAGTGGGAAGGCTTAGTGCAGAGAAAAGACAGGAAAGCTGCTGCTTTCCAGACAACTTTTTATTCAGGGTGACATTTTATAAACCCGCACACATTTGGTACAATCTGATTATAAACAATAGCCAGTCCAGCCACATGCAGGGAGGAAGAGGAGTTCCTGCCAGCCCTGTCCCCAGGCACAGCATCTCAGCAGTTGCCTTCAGCATTCGTGCTTTTGCATCTGAGGCTTTTTGCTCTATAAAAATTAAATTGCCATCGCCAGAACTTGCTTTTGGGCTAAAATCTTCTGCCACTAGTGGTTACCATTCCAGTTCATGTGGTTGAGGTCTGTGTGGTGGCTCTAGGGTCCAGGTCTTGCTGAGTTACAGGTTTAATATCCTTCCTCTGGAAGGTTTGCTTAATGTAGGGATTCCTTTTCAATGAGTGCTCCCTCCAACAGGAGAAATTAGGAGTTGTAAAGTCAAGTGCTTGTGGTGGGAAATGCCTGCATGAGCTGGGTGGAGTGAGAGCAGTTTGCTACGCTTGGCTCTTGTTGGCCTCCCTCTCCTCCAACCCTGTGCAGGGCAACCTCTGTCATCCCCTGGGTCTTGCCCAGTGTGTTTCAGTTTCCTTTCTTGTGTGGCCCCAGGGCTGCAGGCTCCCCGTGAAGGACACAGCCTCATTACCTCCTTATGTTTCATCCCAAACAGCCTGGCCAGGCAGAGGACCCTGGAGGATGAAGAAGAGCAGCAAAGGGAGCGCCGGCGAAGGCACCGGAACCTTCTGTCCTCCATATCGACGGATGAAGAGCCTCCTAGCCCTGGGAAAGACCCCAGTCCAACTTCCAGCAGGTATGTAGGGTCCTGCTGGCATCACTCTTGCTCCTGGTGCTGAGGGTTCACATCTTGCTGCCTTCTTTGTCTCAAACTGCTGCTGCAGCTGGTGGGAGTCTCTCCTGGCTGAGGGTGGGCTGAGCTGTGGGAAGAGCTGGAGTCCTTTGGGCAGAAGAATGGGCTCCACAGGAGGACTAAAGTGGGGATGTCTCTGGTGGGCTCAGTCATGGGCCTCAACATGTCCCACGGCACGGGGAGCTGGTGTGTCGTGGTGAGGGCTGGGGCTAAGGCTGAGCTCAGGTGGGTGCTGGCCATGCCCTGGGGGGATCTGCAGGCAAGAGGCTCCCACCTCTGCAGGGCAGGTGAGCAGAGCATCCTTGCAGCGATGTTGTGTGACCTTTGCTGATGTGGGGAGGTGACCCAAGGGCTTTCCAGTGGTGCTCCCAAAGTCCCTGGCTGCAGGGAGGTGCTCTGGGACCAGGCTGCCCTTAGACAACATGACAAATGCTCTGAATTGAACCTGGAAATGTCGAAAATTTAGGTGTTTTTTGTCCACAGAGACTCATGCTCCAGAGGTGTTTGTGTTTCAGACAGGATAGAGTTGGGGTGCTTGGGCTGGATATGGGATGGATAGGGGCTGGGCATGACTAATATGAACCAGGTGGGTAGGACAAGTGCCCCTTCCCTGGTGCTGGCACAGGCTGCCCATGTGGTGATTGCAATTCAGGAGGAGAGCAATTGTTATCCCATCTCCTTCCCAAGCCCTGGAGACTGTGTGGATACCATCTCCATGGCCCTGGCCAGGTGTCCTTCTGCCTCTTCCCAGACGCTGGGACTGTTTGTGAAGGAGGGGAAACAACTGTTACACAGGTTGTGTTGGACCCTGCCAGACCAGACTGACTTCCAGCCAACACTTCACGCTTAAACATATTGGGATTTTTTTCCCAGTCCAGTGAAGAGCTGCTGACACACTTCTCATCCACCAGTGGACCCAGCACGGTGCCCTGAGCCCACACCTCCTTGGCACAGGACTTGGTGGATGCTGGTGTCCTGGGATGAGGCTGCAGAAATGCCTAATCTCTGACACAAAGAGAAAAAATAAAAAAAGACATTTGATCCAATCTTGTTCTTAGAGACCTGGGCTGGGGTGCTGGGGGTGAGTGTGGCTGCAAGACCTGGTCTGACTGGGGGACTCCAGGATGTTGGTGGGACTTTTATGTCCCCGCCTCAGAGCCTTTTGCCTCACTTACAGCATGAAAGCCATCCCTCTGGCCCTGGGCTGCTGAGGTTTGCCTCCCAATTTTGTCTCTGTCTCTAGACCTCAATCCCTGGTGAAACCAGTGTCTCCAGAGGACGGGGAAGAGCGGAAGCTCTCGGAGGCGCTGAAGACGCAACAAGGGAGACGGACAAGGTGCCTGCCACCTGTCTCAGAAAAACTCAAGCAGGAGAAAGAGCAGAAGGAGCCAGGGCTGGGAGAAAGCCACACGGAGGCAGGGACACAGCCGTGCGTGAGGCAGGAGAGCATCTGGGCAGGAGAGCGAGGTCAGGATGCAGCCAAGGGCAGAGGGGACCCACCAGGAGATCAGCGCCCGGAGCCTGTCTCGGAGAGTAAGGTAGCGGTGAGGGGACGGCTCTGGGACAAAGAAGAACAAGGTGTGGGGACGCCTCGGGGGGAGCAGAGGAAGGAGCTGAGGGAGCTGCAGCAGCGGGCGCCGCCGGAGGTGGGGAGCTGCCGGCTCCGGGAGGTGAAGATCCTGACCAGGCAGGGAGGCCGCAGCACAGAGGAGAAAACAACCTCGGTGGTGACCTCACCTCTGGAACAGCAGGTGAGCAGGAACGGACAAAGCACCAGGCTTTGGGGTGTGGGGTCCTGGGTGCTGGAAGGACAGCAGAGAGAGGGAGAGCTCAAGAGTACCGGGAGGGAAATGGGACCTGAGGGATTTTGGGGAAGGTTTTTCTGAGAGTTGCAAACCACGAGGTGGTGGACAGAGTCCCATCACCTCCTGCCCTCCCTTGCCTGCACTGTTCTGAGCAACTTCTCCAGCAAGCCCCCACCGACATCACGGTTTCACTGAAGAGGTGTTTGGGGCTTTGCATATCCAAGTGAGGCAGCCAAAGTTTGGAGGATTTAAATCTCAAACTCCTGCCTCCAAACCAGTTCCCACCGTGGCTGTTCCCTGCACCTCAGCCTTCTCTGCAGACTCTGCAGGGGTGCATCTGATGTCTGCTTTTTCCTCAACAGCCATCCAGGAATCCCTCAAAGCAGGTTATACAACTGTCTCCTACACAAGATGAACCTGCAGAAAAGCCAGACCCTTCTCCAACTCATGCCACCTACAGCAGCTCCATCAGACGAACCAGCCCAAGAACTGTCTCCTTTCGGGTAAGAGCTGAAGCAAGTGGCGAAAAAACCTCACGGAAGCAGTGGAGGATGGGAGGGAGAAAGGAAGGGTTGCTTTGGCCTCTGGATTATGTTGGCAGAGCCTGTTCCAGAAAGTGTGTTCAAAATCCACCCTTGGGCTGGGCACTGCATTTCTGCTTCAATCTTCCCTTCATTTCCCTTCTCTGAGTCTGACCAAGTGCCTGTGATGATGAACACACCCATGTTCATATGCTTTGTGCTGGCCAGGAAATTTATGGGAAGCGATGAGAAAACAGGGAGCTCATTGTCCTGAGAATTTCCGGAGTCACAGGAATTACCATCCATGTTCCGGCCTTTCCAGTCTTATCTGAAAGCACAGGATAAAAATAAAATCCATCTCGTCCCTTGTTACAACTCTGAGAATATATTCAATTTCAGCCCTCCAAAAAAGATCTGTGGAATTAAGTGGTTGGAGAGGCTGGGAAAACCAAGAACCGTTGAGACCCTCCCTGCTGTGGATCAGGGCTGTCTGGCTGTGCTTAACTGACTTTCATGTGGCTTTATTGGGAATAAAACTGTTATCGCTACAAAGCATCATTAGTCTGGGGAGCTTTAAGACAGGAGATAAGCTCTGGTGTGGGTGCAATTGGAGCTTGCTTGGAACTGGGGGAGATGGCAGAGATAGTTTGTCCCATGCTTATTATCTCTGATAACCAAAGCTGGCTCCGGGATCTCCTCTCCTTGTGTCTTCCAGATCATCTCAAGAAAGCAGAAAGAAGAAAGCCAAAGCCCTCTCACAAGGAGGTCAGCACCTCTCTTCATGTCACTTTGGTCTTGCTGGGCAGGAATTGTCCTCCTTTGTTTTCCAAGGGGGGAGGAGGAGGTGATGGGACACGGGAGTTAGTGAGTGCCCTGGCACAGGTCTGCTGGACATTGGTCCCTGGGGTGCCTGGCTGACCAGGCAGAGGACAGGACAATGTCCCATGTGCAGCTTGCATCTGTGCAAGATCACGGAATCACAGACTGGTTTAGGTTGGAAGGGACCTTAAAGATCTAGTTTCAAACCCCTGCCATGGTTGGGACATCTTTAGCTAGCCCAGGTTTCTCCAAGTTCCCCCCAGCAAGGCCCTGCTGTATCTTGGGTGCTGTAGTTTCATGTCATTGCTCATGTCTACACAGGAGTGGTTGTGTAGAGTGGTGCAGCACCCACCACAACAGGGTCCCGTCCATGGGGATATCAGAACACCCCCTGCAGGTCCATGAGAAACATGACCTGGCTTTGGTGGACAGACCAAGGCATCTTCCACATCTCCGTGGGAAGGTTTGGCCAGGTGGCTTAAAAACTCGAGGAACCAAGAGCTCAGATGGGAACACGGGGAGCTGGCAGGACGCCCTCTCCCGAATGCAGGGCAGGGCAGTGGGTTTATGGACACCTGGGCTTGCTCCTGTGCTACAGGCAAACCCGTCCTGGTGTCGGGGAGGATGCAGTTCAGAGCTGGCAGTGGTGAAGACAGGGCAAGATGAGGAGCTCAGAGATGCATTTCAATGTACAGTGCAGCCCAAGCAAGGCAGTGAGACCCAGAGATCTTGGCCACCAGCAGGGAATGAGCTGCCTGGGTTCACTTGGCAGACGGATGCAGGAGTGCCTGGGTGGGATGGGGTCTTCTACAGCCAAGTGCAGTCCCCCAGGACTATGAGCTGAGTCCAGGAGAACCTGAGGGGACTGTGTTCAACTCTTCCCTCTTCTTCACCAGTGCGAGTCTGAGGGTTCCAGGCAGCAGCAGCACCATTGGGGAGAAGCTGGAAAAGTACAACTCAGCTGTGCAGGTACCAAAACTACTGGGCATAGCCAGGCTGGGGTGGGAGGGATGTGTGGGAAGAGGGAGAGAGGTGGCCTGTAGCCAAGTGAGGAGGGGAGGGACTGAGCTACACTGAACACCAGAACTAATGGGGTTGAAGGAAGATGGTCCCAGGCAGAAAAAGGGATTGGCCTTGGGGTTTTTAGAAGCAGAGTGGTTTGAACTGACAGAACCACAGAATAGTTTGAGTGGGAAGGGGCCTTAAGGATCATCTCGTTCCAACACCCGGCCGTAGGCAGGGACACCTCCCACGAGACTGGGAAGGGTCTGCACAGTCCTGCTGGGGGGAGGCAGTGGGGCACGTCCGTGAGCTGGTGACGAGCAGGGAGGGAGCAGACCCCGAGGGGCTCAGGGTGTGAGCCAGGAGCGGGATGTTGCTTTTAACTCCCTGGGGTGCAGCAAGGGCCCTGCTCACGCCCCTCTCTCCTCCCAGCGCTCCGAGGGGGTGAAATCGTCCGTGCCTGTCCAGAAGAGCCGCCTGCTGTCCTCGGAGGGGGTGGCCAGCAAGCGCAGCTTCTTCGAGGCGAGTGCTCCCAGCAAGGCGGAGCCCCTGGCCCTCAGGAAGGTGAGGGTGGGAGCCGGCCCCGGGCGAGCACCTCCCGGCAGCGTCCTGGGCCAGGGCAGGCACCGGCTTTCTGGGCGAATCTTCCCCTTTGCATCCCAACGCACAGCCTGGCAGGCTGCTGCCGGGTTGCAGTTAGGTGGGAGTCGGGTGCCTGTTCGAGTGGTGCCAGGCAGGGCTGGGCTTGGGCACCGAAACTCCTCTGTCAGTGTGTGGGTTCCCGCCGATGTGCTGGTATTTGAGGGGCTGGCACGGAGCCAGCGTGTGGGCTGGTCTGTGCCTGCTGCAGCTCTGCTCAGTCTCCCTGTGCCCTGGGGACTGCCCTGGGTTACGTTCGTGCAGTGGGAGAGCTGGTACTGTAACCCTGGTGTCCCTTTCTGTGCTGTAGGACAACCTCAAGATTCCAGGATCAGTGACATCCCGCATCAATCTGTGGATCAGCCGAGCTCAGGAGCCTGCCAAGGAGGATAACAGCAAGGTACCAGCTTGTGCCAACTCCTCAGATGAGAGGAGCTGGCCCTGCGGCCAGGCAGCCTGGCAGGACAAGGTCCTGCACCTGGGGTGGTGGGGCTTGAATGAAGGGTTGATGAAGCTTTGGCTGAACCCATTAAAGGGTTTGAGAGGAGTTTAGCCAGGTGTGGAGGTCTGAGTGCTGCAAGGCCACAATGATGAGGTATTGAGGCTCTAATTGTTGCTGTCCCTGGTCCCAAGCCCAAAAGGACATGTAGGGTCGTGTAGGGGTACGTGACCCTGTCACCTGTGAGAGATCACCTCAGCATGATCCCATCTCTACCAGTGTTTGGAGGACTAGCTCTGATCCAGGGGTCACTGGGAGTTGAGCCGTGTGCTCAGTCCTTCTGCGCTGGGCTCTGAGGGGCTTGGACACCTGTGTGTGCTCTGAGAGTCCTGATGCACGTGTGGTCTGGGCTCATCTGCACCCCCATGTGTATCCCAGTCCCCCAAAATAGGGTGTTTTGTAGCTGTGGGGACTCAATGCCCAGCTAAGGGGCCTCAGAGATCATCACTTTGCCCCTGTGGCTGCTCCATGGATATGGATGCACCAGAGACAGACAGGCTTTGGCCTCAGGGTGGTCTTACTGTTCTTGGAAAGGCTCAGCAAGTCCTGGGCAGGTATCACTGCTTGCAGCAATGAGGTGTTTGGTCACTGCTCACAGCGGAGTCTCCTACAGCCACCGGGGTACAGGACCAGGAGGGGCAGCTCCAGCCCAGCCCCACAGCCAGGGAAGGCAAGCCTGGGCACCCCAGTGCTGAGCTGCAGAGATCAGCTCTGCCCAAACGTGTCTGTACCGGGCAGCTGCGCTTGGCTCGGTGTCTGCCAGGAAAGGGTTTGCTCCTGGGGTCATTCCTGGGCAAAGCTTGCAGCTCCTGGATCAGTTTTCCTGTGAAAACCCCTGCTTCCTCTCTGTGGGCTGGAACTGCCCTTGGTTTTGATGGTCTACCAACATGTCAGAGCTGGCTGGTTTTACCTGAACAGTGTGTGTGCTTCAGGGTTTGGTTAAAGTCAGACCAAGGCAACACTGCGCCTGATGCATGGAGAAAACCTTCCTGTGGCACTTACAACTCTCCTGTTTGCAGGAAATCAGGAAAATCAACAGCCTGCCAAAGCGTGATGTCTGGATAAAGCAGCCTGGAGACACCCCTGGGGACACCAAGGTAGACACAGAACTGCTCTGGTGCATCCTCAGAGCCAGGCCCTGCCTGCTGGTGCATCACCCGTAGGGCAGGAAAAAACAGGCTGTGGGGGGAGAGCAAACATGAGGGTCATCAGGACCCCAGGACTTGGGGGAGTCAGCAGGAGGAGACCACTGGAGGTATCTGTAAGGGTGAGAAGGAGTCTGGTCTGGGAGAAGAAGGGAAGTGGCATGTGGTAGGATATAGGGGATGCCTGCCTGCCCCATCCCCTCTCAGGTCCTGGTTAAAGCAGCTGCCTCTGGGGGCTTTGCAGCCCCAGGCCCAGCCTCACTGGTTCTCACTTTCTTTTCCAGTTGCAATAATACCAGTTGTAATATCAGATGATCTGGGAAAAACTGGTTTGCTCTGAAGAACAAAGCCCAGACCTACCCAACCGTCCAACAGCTCACTGCCATGAGTCCCCTATGCCGTGTGGACCACCAGGGTCCTCTGCTTGTGGGATGGGAAGGAAGAAGGCTGGAGGAGTCTCCCTGTGCTCCCAGTCCTCACTCACTGCCTGTCTGGGGTTGTCCAGGCCTGGAGGCTCCTTGCAATGCTGAAGGCAAACTCTTGTCTTGTTTTCCCCCAACATTTTGGTGTTCTGCTCCTGATCTCTGCCTGTGCCCCATAACTGCTCTTGCAAAGGGGATCAGCCCACATGTCCCTTGCAGTGGGGCAAGAAGCTGCCTGGCCAAGGGAGTTTCAGCTGCACATCCACGGACATGTCCATCCCTTCTGCCTGGCCTGTGTGGGGTGAGGTGGGGCAGGCAGATGTCCCCCCCCCCTCCTCCCAGGATGTCACTGCCAGAGGGACCCAGCCAAAGGCAAATGGTGTTTGCAAAATCATACAAGTGCTGGTGTAGCTCAGAGATGCCTCATGGAAGAAGGGTGGACCTGGTGGCCCTGGTGCTTCCCTCCAGCACTTTCGCAGCTGAACCAGAGACTTACCCTTCTCCCTGCTTCCCCTGCCCCTACAAGCAGTGACCCCTCTCATTTAGTCATACAGGGAGGGTGGGCTGGCCCTGGCCCTGGCCATGGCCCTGTTTTGGGGGTTGCATGGAGCTGAGCACCCCGTGCTGGGCCCCATTTCCCTCCTGCCTTTCCCCCTGAGCTCTTTGCCCGGAGCTGTGCAGGCCCTGATCCTGCTCAGGGAGCCTGCCCAGCAGGGATGCAGGATGCTCTCTCAAGGCTGGCTTTAGGGTGCCATGGGCAGAGGGCTCAAATCCTTGTGCCGGGGCCGTTTATGGGCTTGGGCTGTGCCTTGAGCAACCACTGTGGTGACAGATTTGATGTGGGACTCCGCTGCTGCCCCTGGATCTGACCTTGCTTGTTGGGCTTTGGAAAGGACTTGGTTTTCTCTGTGCATTATTTTTTTTTTTTTTCTAATAAAAGTTGCTCTTTCTAAAACACTCAGGGTCACCTGTACTCCTGGGCTGGGATGGAGAACCGTTCACTTCCCTTCTCCTGACGAGGGGGAAATAGGGAAAAACCTGAAAGCAAAGTGTCCCGAGAGGGTAAAAGCAGCCTGAGAGCCTTCCCGTCTCATTAGAGCATCTCGAGCTCGGTGCAGGGGCTGAGAGAGCCGGGGCCGGGGGTGCCAGGCAGGGTCTGCTCCTCCACTCGCGGCGGCGCTGCCTTATCAGCATCCCTGACAGCTGGGCTGGCTTGTGTCAGCCCCTCGGGCACTCACGTATCTCGGTCCAGAGGGTTTAAAATAGCAAATCTCTGAGGCCACACAATAGCTTGGGCTTATATGGGCTCCTGGGGAGGAAGGGGGAGCGGTGGATGGGGCCGGGGCTGCGGCTGCCGAAATAGCAGCTCACAAGTGTTGCATTCCTCGCTGGGCGCCGGGCACATTCCTTCCCGGCGCTGCCCGCCCCGGGGTGGGCGCTGGAGCCCCCTTAAAGCCTCCTGCCCCCCAAGAGCATTTCCCAGACACCCGCCGGCTTCCCCTCGGCTCCCTGGGACCTCCCGCGGCACAGGTAAGGCTGGGGCAGCCCACTCCTGGTGGAAGGCAGTGCTCACAGACCCAAAAATGATTCGGCCCAGGGTTGATGTCCTCCCCAGCCCCTTGCTCGGGTGTGTGTTCTTGCCATGAAGGCATTCCCAGGGATAAAGCACCAGGACTGTCTCCAGCCCGCTGTGTTTGCAGTTTGTCCAGTGCCTTTTGAACCACCCTGATGCGTGCCAAGGTGGCTGGGATAGATTTTGGCTGCCCTGGTTCTGGGGGAATCTCATAGATCCGCAGTCCCTGTGTCTCTGGAGGGAACAGAAGGGATGTGATGCCTGTGGGAGGGTTGGGCCAGCCTGGCCCTGGCTTGCTGGCAGCCCGTGGGGTGGGATAGGGGTGGGATGCTCCTGGGCATGGGCTGACCCGGCCAGGCAGGACTGGAGCAGTGACATGACCCACATGGGATAAAACGGTGGGAAACGGGAGCTCCATGTCTGGGCAGCCTGGAGGAAGGGAGAGACTGTGAACCACAGATTAACTCAGCCCCACAGGTGTGACCAGCCAGCCCTGAGCTAAAGGACAGGGTGATTTTAAGGAGTGGGAGGAATATCTGGATTGTTTAATACACAACAAATGACGGGAGATTTTTTGAAGTCAATAATATGTGCAATGTTTCCTCTTTAACTCTGTACTGTATCTGCTGGTTCTCCTAATTCTATCAAAACAGAATTTCAAGCTTTAATGGGATGGTTTATCTGCTTCCATGCAGAGGATGGATATATACTCCCTAGAGCCACTTTTTTTTTGTGTACCCCCTTAACAGTCCTGGGTTTGGTGCTGTTCCCTCTGGTCTTTGGGATCTAGTGATGTATGAGAGAGGAGTGGAATGGAAATGTGGGAATAAACTTTCACATGTTTGCACTGTCATGGCCAGGAGGGACCCTCCACTCCTGTGTCATGAGAGGATGACATGAAGCCTTCTGCTTGGAGGCTTAGAGGCCACATAACAGATTTGGCCAAACTTGGGGTTTCAGAACCATGCTGAGCCTGGGGGAAAAGCAGGGCTGGTAACTGATATTTGAGAGGAAGTGGAAATTGAGGGGATGGTGCTGGAGGGGCTGCTGAGGGCCAAGCCCTACATCCATCAGAAGAAAGAGAACAGCGACAGCAGAAGCAGGAGGTGACCCCGAGGCAGATGGGGCCGAGTTCTGACTTTGTGTGTCTCCAAAAACCCCTTGTGAGTCACTGCCCAGAATTAAGATTTGACAACCCCTAGAGCTGTGGGTGTGCCCAGACATCCCTCCTTTCTCATGCCTGAGGATTCCACCTCTGGATTCAGCATCTTGAATAAGCAATCCTGAGGCCTGTCCTACCCATCCTGGGTAATAAATGCTCAAGATGTAGCCAGGACCAGTTGTTCCCAGGCTCCTGGCAGCAGGAGAAGTGAAGCGTTGCTGCTCTGGGAACAGGTGGTTTAGCACATGGAAGTTATTTCTAGAGCTGCCTTGTGTTGTCCTGAGGCATCTCAGCTCTGCTGAAGTCTGGCACGATCATGAGCAGTGCACAGGCTGGGCAGGGGATGGGGCTGTTGCTCTGGGCCGCTCCAGGATGCCCAAGGATGGGGCTGGTCAGTGCAGACCTCACGGTGGAGTGTTGGGTGAAGGTTAGATGAGGTGGGACGATGAGCAAAGTACTCCTGACCACAGCTGGGATGTGCTGGCAGATGTGCTGGATGTGCTGGATGTACATGGCCATTGCTGCAGAGTTTTTAGCCCTATTGCTAAACCAGGCTGTGAATTATCCCTTTTAGCTGACCTCAGACTCAGGGCCAGCACCAAGAGAGAAATGCTCCTGCTGAGCCCCGGTTGCCTCTTTCCAGAGCGCTTGGAGGGCTGGGTTTGGAGTTCTCCCTAAGGACTTGTGCTGTGCCTTGTGCAGGGCTGTAAATCCAAGGTAACAGGTCGTCCCTGAAAGCTTCAACTGAGCTAAGAATAATCAGGAAGCAAAACAAGCTGGTCATTACAGTGGGGTGATTTTCCTGCCCCCTGAGCAAACACAGCCCCCTGAGAGAGCTGAGGAGAGGGGAGCTGTGCCCCGGACATGGCTCCTGGCAGAGTTATCAGTGCTGCATGAGACTGTGCCTTATCTCCTGCCTCCTATTTGAGGCAAGCTGTGATCCTGGGACAGGAGGGGAGGGGGGAGCCTTATCTCTGCTAAGATAACGCTGTCACAGCCCAGCTGGGGACAACCTGAAGCTCCAAGTCCTTTGGAGAGACGCAACCTCTCTGTGCCCATGTCCCGGTGCTGGAGGACGGGCTGTGCTTGTCCTTATCTCAGCTCCTAACCCTCACTTTTTCCAATCTGCCTTGAACTCTGCCAGATAACCAGGCATGTCGGACACTGAAGAGGTCACTGAAGAGTATGAGCAGTAAGTGGTGTGTTTCTGAACACACTTTCTTTCCCCCTGTTCCCGCTTTCCCGGAGTTGCAGCGTTGCTCAGAGGTGCCGTTCAGAGGGCACTGGCTCTTTTTGTTACCCCAGCACCCAGCATGAAACCCCCCAGCCTGTGCCCGCCTGCACCACTGCCCTGGCAGTGCCAGACCCCCCAGCAGTGAGGGGGTTTGTGTTAGGAGCTGTATCCTTACACATGGATGGGACAAGGGGTGGTTCATATATTAAAAAGGCTGCAGTGTAAATCAGTGAGATAGAGCCGGGAAAACCTGAAGCCACCAGTCTGTTGCTGAGGGTGTCCTGCTGCCACACCCAGACCATCAATCCCCAAGGCCCAAATTTGAGAGGAATTCTTGCTGGTGAGGGTTCCTGGGCCCTGAAGTGTGTTCTGGAGAGATGGGGCTCAGCCTCTGCATTACACAGTTATAGGGATCAGTGTGAACACAGCCTCTGCTTCTCATCCACCATCTCAAAAAGCAGATCTGCATCCTCCTTTTGTATTTCAATGCCATTACAAACTCACATGTGTCAGCAACCTGTCCCCTGGGCACACCTGAGGACAGGCTGTGCATCTTCCCCAAGGTCAGAGAAGGACTTTGGGGCAAAGGTGGGATGTGAGATGACTGTTTCTGGGATTATAGGCCATGGTCACTCAATCTTCTCAAGCTGCAAACTGGTGGTGTGCTCTGACCACTGCCAAAGTGTCAGTCGAGCCCTTCAGCTCCTGCTGTCCACAGCCTGCAGAGTGACCTGGGTCTTGTCCCTGTCCCCACTGGCACTTTAAAGCCACCCACACAACAGTCCTTGCCCATCGCTATGAGAAAGGAGGGGGAACCTTGAGGAAATTCCAGGTTCCCCTCCTGATGGACACACGTGCCCCATTACAGCAGATCGGTGTAACTCCGGATATTTGTGTTGTGCTTTGCAGGGAGCAGGAAGGTAAGAGGACATGGAGCATCTGCAGCTGCACCTGGAGCACCTGCAGCTGCCCTGAGGCCAAAAAATTATCAGAGAAACTTCGATAACCTGCGTCTTCTTTCCCTTCTCTCTCTCTCCTGTGCCTGCGTGTGCTCTGTGAAGAGGAGTACGTGGAAGAAGGTAGGTGTTTACCTTCAAGGACCAAGAGACAAGTGCTGTGGGTTCAGTGTTTTGCTTGGGGGGCTGTGGGGGTCAACTCCTTGGCTGCAATGGCCAAATCATGCCCAGGAAAGGCATGTCCGAGATTTCTCCACCTGAAACATCAGTAGGATCAAAACTAGACTGAATTTTCCCAGGATCTCTTTTGTCAGAGCGAACCCTTGGCTCAAAACAGGGGTAGAAATGCTGGACACAGGTGCTGGCAGAGGTGTGAGCCCAATAACCCAACAGGAGCTGGACCTTTAGCTGGATGTGTGTTAGAGATGCTCAAGCACAAAACTCCGTCTGCCTCAGCCCGATGAAGACACAACCCCCCCTGTGCATGGAGCTGCTCTGGGGCACAGCTGAGCTGGGCTTTTGGGCTGGGCTTAGGGAGCTGTGCTTTGCTGAGCCTCCTGCTGCTTCAGGGCACTGCCAGGCCAAACATCCTGAGCATTAAGAGCAAAGGGGAAACCACTGCAGTGTTTCAGTCCTTGTCTCATGCACGCCAGAGCTCCACAGCTTCATGGCCTCCAACTAACTCTGCGCTTATTTCTTTCCCTCCTCCCTGGCCCAGAAGAGGAAGAATGGATAGAGGAAGAAGACGGTAGTTATTGCACCTTTCTTTATTTCATCTTTCCACTGCTGCTGGGAATATGTTGTGGGTCGTGTGTCTTTTGCCTCTCCCTGGCTGGGAAATGGTTTTCTTTCATTCTTCCACTTCTCTCTCTTGGTCCGTGCACTCCCCTCTCCTGCCCTGCTGTGCTGTCTGTGGATCTGCTCCCGCATCTGTGGCTTCTCTCTTACATCTGCCGATCAAATGCACTCACAATTTGCTACCTTTACTATCTTTCCTTCTGTCTTGCTGTGGGACCACAAGTCTTCCCAAGACCTGTGGGCCCCAGCATTGCTCTGACTCCAGTGGAAGACTCTTGTGGGGACACTGCTCCCTCCAGTGGAAAAGTGCTCCAACAGTGTCACAAATAAGATTGTGAAGGTGCCGAAGGCACATTCTCTAGTGCCGGCCAGTCCTGGGCTTTACTGGCTAGAGGAGAGCGATAGAAATCACTCCCCCCTTCCTGGGGTGTGAGGGAATGATAGTGTGAGAGGGAAAGAGGGACAAGCCAGGAAGTGGCTATAAATCCTTTAATTTCATTAATCTTTTTTTTCCCCCTGCCTGAGGACAGAGCAGCCCTTGGGTAAAGGTTAGAGTGAAATCTTTTGCTTTCTGAGCCTCTCTTTCTCTCTCCTGTGGCTGCGTCTCCTCTGGTCTCTTTGAGTTGGCTCCATGCCACAGTTGTCCCAATACCAGGATGTGTAGGGAGCCAGAGGGAATGGTACTGTCAGACTCAGGGTGTGTAGGAACCAGGGGGAATGGTACTGTCAGACTCACACTGCCCCTTATCCCACAGGTCAGGAGGAACAGGTAGATGAGGTGGAGGAGACGACCAGCGAAACCAAGGCAGAAGGTGAGTCGTGGCTTTGCCAGCAAGCTCCCATGGCTTGACAGGAGCCGTGCTCTGCTCCAGTGCAGTGCCAGGCAGGGTCTGAGATGTGCCAGCATGGCCTGTGACAGGGGCCAGTAGCACAGAGGGGCAGCTCTCCCCCAGATCTGTGGTGTCCAGTAAGGGGGGTGTCAAAGCTGAGATGCCCTTTCCTGATCTGCCTTGGCCCTGCAAGCGTGAGGATGTTTGTGTTTTCTGCTGGTTGCTGATCGGTTTGTGTCCAGCCCTCTGAAATAATGTCAAAAGTTTGTCAAGCCTGTTCCATCGTGGGGCCCCCACAGGCGTCATGCTCTGATGTGTCTCACCATCTAAAGAGCACTGGTGTTCATGGGACAGCTTTGGAACATTTGGGGTCGCCTGATGTGTGACCCTGTGCTGTTACAGGTCATCAGGGGGGGCTCAGATCCCAGCAGCGTCCCCCAGGTTTGAGTTTTGGGACCCCTGTCTGGTTGTCCTAATTCATATTCTCCCCATTTCTTTTAAAACAGAGCAAGAAGATGAAACAAAGACGTCAGGAGAAGGTAAAGCAGGAGCAGTGGAGAGATGGGTTTGGCCATTTCAGTCTTGACCCCAGTCCCCTAACATACTGGGCCCTTGGAACAGCATTTTTGGTGTTTAATTCATTTTCTGCTGAAGGGAGAAAATCTGTGGTAAACAGGGCCGAGCTGCCCTGGCCTCATCCTGTAGCAGGGCAGGGGCAGCAGGAGGGGTGGCTGTGTGCTGCCTAGGAAAGAAATTCAGCCAAAATCAGAGAATCAGACAATCACAAAATTATTTGGGTTGGAAAAGACCTTAAAGACCATCTTGTTCCAGTCCATGCCCTGGGCAGGGACACCTTCCACTAGACGAGGCTGCTCGAAACCCTGTCCAACCCGGCCATGAACACTTCCAGGGAAGGGGCAGCCACAGCTTCTCTGGGCATCCTAGAAGGATTGAAGTACAATTAGAAGTACAAAATACAGAAGGAGAGGGTGGCACTTCTCTTTTTTGGACAGTGCTCTCAGGCACATGGTGGGATTGTTGGGGTGTCCTGTGCAGGGCCAGGAGTTGGACTCGATGATCCTGATGGCTCCCTTAAAGCTCAGCATATTCTATGACTCTGTGTTTTCCACAGGTGGAGAGGGGGACAGAGAGCAGGAGCCTGGGGAAGGTGAAGTATCACCCTCTTTCCTTTCATCTGTGTAAGGAGTTACCAAAAACTGCTCTGCCCAGCCAGGAGCACCAAAGTATGTCTCGGGTTTTGGCACATGGGTGGACACCTCATCGCTGGAGGATGATCCATAGTGTAGCCTGTGCTGCTGGGAGAGAGGGGGAGCTCGACTCAGGGTGGTGGGTTTGGGTCAAGGTGTGAAGGAAATGCCTCTGTGACGCTGACCTTGTCTTTCTGTCCTGCTCCTGGGGACCTGCAGGTGAATCGAAGCCAAAACCCAAGTAAGTGTCAGAGTGTTTTCTCTGGGGCAAGGTCTGAGCTGGGAGCTGTGCCAGGGCAGAGGCTCCATGTGATGGGCTTAGCACCCTGATCCATAAAGGGCATGGGACAGTGAGGCCTCCAGAGCATGGAAACAGAGTGGCAGTGGGAGATGGAGAGAAAAAGGGAGAGAAACAGTCAGGTAAACATGGAGCATGAGGGGGATCCTGGCAATGAAGTCTTTAGGCAATTTTGAAGCATTTTGTGTGCTCCCTGGGAGAAATTCAGCTGCCCTGTGGCCCTGTAGCTGGAAACAAATCTGTGCGCCCCAGCCTGGGATAGAGAGTCCATGGCACAGCCAGGGTCTGGCTTCTGACTGTGCTCCTGGCCAGAGCATGAGTGCCAGCATTCCAGGGACAGAGCACCTGCCCGAAGAAGCGGGGCTGTGAACCACTGCCAGGAACCTGTGGGTCCTCATGGAACCCCGGAATGCTGTGCTGTGGGAGGCAGATCTGTCCTCAACCATCATCTCTTCATCCCTTTGTGCCTCTGCGTGCCCCTACTGAGCATCTCCTGCCCTCCCTCAAGCCCACAGAGAGGATGGTCTCCAGCTCCCTGTGCCAGGTCCTACTGGAGCACATGGTTCCTCTGTGCCCTTTTGGGTGAGCAGTGGGCTGGCTGCCAGCCCCAGAGTGCTGGCAAAGGGTCGTGGCCACACTGTCTGCAGCTTGCAGAGTTATTCCAGCCATGCAGGCGCCTTGGAGTGCTTCCCGGGAATGCCACAGGTCTTCCTCTGAGGCTGTCCAGCTGGAAACCTCCAGCAAGAAATATTACACTTCCCTGACCCGCAACTGTGCTCGCTCTGCACCCCTGGGGACTGCAAGGCTCAGGGAGGAGGGCTGGGTGGATCAGTGGATGGATGGATGAAAGGCACCATCCTGCCCCAGATACCTGCTGTAGGCCCCACCATCCTCCTGCTCACCTTCACTGCAGGGTCTTCATGCCAAACCTGGTGCCTCCCAAAATCCCAGATGGCGAGAGGCTGGATTTTGACGTAAGTTGTGCCCTCAGTTCCCGTTCCCACGGGGTGATCCCCTCACGTTGCTCCCCTCACAGTGCCCAACAGCTCTCCAGCTCCTGGAGGCTCCGCTCATGGGATCGTTCCTGTTTCTATCCTGTGCAGGACATTCACCGCAAGCGCATGGAGAAGGACCTGAACGAGCTGCAGGCCCTCATTGAAGCCCACTTTGAGAGCAGGAAGAAGGAGGAAGAGGAGCTCCTGTCCCTCAAGGACAGGATTGTACGTCTTCAGACTTCCCCCTCCACTGCTATAGCCACCCCCTCCCGTGTGGGCACATGGCCACCGTCCTTTCCTCACAGTGCTGACAGGAAGACCTGAGACATCCCATGTCCCTGCAGGACAGAGCCTGAGATTTGAGCCAGATTTTGTACCTCAGTGCCCAGGAATTATAGAATCACAGAATCTCCTGAGCTGGAAGACACCTACAACGACCATTGAATTGAACCCCTGGCCCTGCACAGGACACCCCAACAATCCCACCCTGTCCCTGAGAGCGTTGCCCAAATGCTCCTTGAACTCTGGCAACCTTGAGGTCGTGACCACTGCCCTGGGGAGCCTGTTCAGTGTCCGACCAGCCTCTGGGGGAAACACCTTTTCCTGAAATCCAACCTAAACCTCCCTTGACACAGCTCCAGCCATTCCTTCAGGTCCTGTCTCTGGGAAGCCCTGGTCCATCTGCTGCAGAGCTGCGGTGCCTGATGACGATGCCCCTCCCTCGTGGTCACTGTCCACACACTCCCCTGGGAGATGTGGGAGCAGCAGATCCACCCTTGGGGCTCTCAGGGCTGTGAGAATCAGGGATCTGCCCGCAGGGACAGAGAGGGTGCAGATTCTCCAGGGTGCCCAAGCCATCGTCCTCTCCTTCTGCAGGAAAAGCGACGAGCGGAGAGGGCGGAGCAGCAGCGGATCCGCAGTGAGAGGGAGAAGGAGCGCCAGGCCCGGATGGCCGTGAGTGTCTCTTGGGAAACGGGGGGGCTCGGGATGGGCTGCGGGGGCCTGGGAGCATGAGCTGTAATGCTGGGTGCAAAACAGCCCGGGATGTGTCCATCCATCCGCTCCTGACCCACTCCCGACCTTGGCAGGAAGAAAGAGCCCGCAAAGAGGAAGAGGAGGCTCGGAAGAGGGCAGAGGAGGAGGACAGGAAGAAGAAAGCTCTCTCCAACATGCTGCATTTTGGAGGCTACATGCAGAAGGTGTGTAATCCTACCCCACGCGGTGCCAATGAAGCTGCTGGTGCTCCTGGGAAGGGCTTGACCACAGGCTGAGCTCACCCAGTGTTGGTAGACTGTGGTTTCTGAAAGCAGGAGAAGTCAGGTCACTGGTTTAGGGTCACAGCTGAGGTTATAGGGCCAAAGTGAGCTCAGAGCTGCTGTGAGCTCAGCTCTGCTGTGCAGATGCTGACCAGGGCAGCTCCAACCTTGCCTCAGGGACAGGGGTGGGGTTGGAAACAGAGGTGTCTTGTCCACTACTGCCAAAATTTCCTATGAGACCTCGTGTGCTTCTGGAACCCCAAAAGCTGAGGGTGTTGGGGGCAGAACTTTGGATGGAGTAGAGCGAAGGCTGGGCAGATTTCTTTCCCTCTAATGAACTGATGGTTTCCTCAGTCAGAGAAAAAGGGTGGGAAGAAGCAAACAGAGCGGGAAAAGAAGAAGAAGATCCTCAGTGAACGGCGGAAGCCCCTGAACATCGACCACCTCAGTGAAGACAAGCTGAGGTGAGCACAGGCTGCAGGAGAGTTGTCCAGGGCAGGAGCTCAGTGTTGGTCTTACCTCCTGAGGCAGGATCCTGGGCTGGAGAGGGATGCCTGTAGCAGGATCCTGGCTGTGAAGGGATGTCTGTGGCAGCATCCCAGGCTGGGAAAGGGTGTCTGGGGCTTGCAGCCCAGACGAGAGGGTGATAGAGATGGGCTGTGACACCCCTCTGGGGACATGGCTCCATGGCTCTGCTGGGCCACTACAGCCAGGCACCAGCCATCAGAGGGAGCCAGGCTCACACACATGGGACGTGTGTGTCTCAAGGGAGCCAGGCTCATGTGGGTGGGACATATGTCCTGATGGACCCACTCTCACATGTGTGTGACCTGCATGTCCCCATATGCACAGACCTCCACCGTGGCTCTGGTCCATGTGTGGAACTGGCATCACCACCAGTTAACACATTCCTGTCTGGACAAGGAGCCTCCAGAGCAGGGAAGGTGTTGGCGTCACTGCCCCATCCCCTGCATTGAGCTCCCTGGGAGCCAAATCCCTTTCCTGCACTGTCACCAGCTGGCTCTTCCCACAGGGAGAAGGCCAAGGAGCTATGGCAGAATATCCGTGACCTGGAGGCTGAGAAGTTTGACCTGCAGGAAAAGTTCAAGCGGCAGAAATATGAGGTGAGCCGCCAGGTCCTCTGTGATTTGTTCACCCTCCATGTTCCCAGCTGCTCCTTCTGCTCCCCAACTGGGAGACGAGGTGGGTTGTCCAGCTGGCCTCCCAGCTCCTGCTTGGCACTGCAAGAGGCTTGCTGTTCTGCTGCACAGCACAGCCCTGTTCAAGGCCAGGTTGGATGGGGCTTGGAGCAACCTGATCCAGTAGAAGGTGTCCCTGCCCATGGCAGGAGGTGGTCTGAGATGAGCTTTAAGGTCCCTTCCAACCCAAACCAGTCTGGGATTCTGTTATTCTAAACCCCACGCAAAAACTGCTGGGAAAAAGAGAGCAGTGCTGCATCTTCAGCCCGACCCTTGTCCCCAGCCAGGTGTGGGGGCGTCTTGCCAGACCTCACCATCCACCTGCATTTTTTCTTGCAGATCAACGTCCTCCGAAACCGTGTCAGTGACCACCAGAAAGTGTAAGTCCCTGGGCAGGCTACACCTCCCTTCTCAACATCTCCTGTCCTTCCAGCTCCCTGTTGCCCTGGCTCCAGTCCCCTCCCTCTGTATCTCCCCACTCTCTCACACCCTCGCTGAGCCACCTCTTCTTTCTCCCACCTTTCCCTCTCGTCCCACTGGTGCCTGGTGTCCACAGACCTGTAGGTCTGGCCCAGAGATCTCAGTCTCTGCTCTTCTGCTCCCATTGGCAGACCCTCATGACTTCCCACCTCCACCAGCTTCCCCCTGTCCCAAGAGACCCTGGCTGGGGATGGACCCCACCCCTGCATGGGGAACCTTGTGTCCTGTGAGGTCCTTCCAGCTTCCAGTAAGCCCCATTCCTGGAAGGGCTCTGCCTAGCGTGCCAGGAAAGTGCTGGAGATCCCAGCTTGTCTAGGAGGGGAAATCCCATGGTTGTGGGAGCTGTGCAGCCCTCCAAGGGCAGAGGAGCCTGTCCCCATGCCCGTGTTCCCCCCCATGACTGGGGGACCCTTTGTAGGAGGGTGGAAGAGGGTGTTTAACCTCCACTCTCAGGAGCACCACGCTGCTCTCACATACCCATCCCAACCCTTCCGTCTCACATGGGAGATGCTCAGCCCACCCCGTGTCGGGTGCAGCATCTCCCACCCACTTACACCAGCTCTCTCTTCTCTCCTGCCCCAACACGGCCTGTTCCTGCAGCAAAGGGTGAGTGCAGGTGTTTCTGAGTGCTGTGTGTCTCCCACTGCACGTGTGCTGCATGGACACTGGGGCGTCGGGGAAGCAGCAGGGCTGAGGGACAAGGCAATGCCAAGGATTGGCAGCCGAAGCCAGAAATGCCCTTCACTTTCCACCCAAACCTCCTCCTCCTCCTCCTCTCTGCTGACTTGTGCCCAAAGGAGTGCCTCAGCTGGTTAAGGAGGGTGATGTGGTGGACCCTGAAGGATTCTGCAGATGTTTTTATCCCTCTGCAGCCAGAGATCCAGCTTGTCAATTCTTCTCCAAAGGATCCTTAGATGGGGAGAAACACGGAAAGGGAATTGGGGCTCCTTAGAAACGCCTGGCAAATGCATGAGCTTGTTCCTACAGAGCCCCAACACACTTGACTCAGGTCCCAGGGTTTTACCTGGGGCCACTGAAGACCTTCATCCCCACAGGGCAGTGAACATCAGTCGGAGATATGTCGCTCCTTTGCAGGACCACTGACAGCGCCAACCTCACCCCTCCCATGGTGATCACTAATGCCTTTCTGCTCGTGCTTTTCCGCTTCCCTTCCAGGTCAAAGGGTGCCCGTGGGAAGACCATGGTGGGCGGCAGGTGGAAGTAGCTGACTCAGGAGGCAGCGGAGGCTGAGCCACGGGGAGGGACATTGCCTTTGGGCTGCCCCACGTGCCCACCTGCCCTCCCACTGCATGAGGCCCTGGCTGCAGGCAGAGGGTGGGCTGGGGGAGCAGATGCTTCACCAGGTGCCGTTTCTCATCTCCACACCCCCAGCTGGTGTTGTGTCTGTAAATAAAGAGAGCAATGACGGGGCGCGGTTGTTGTCTCTATCCCGACGCTCTGATCCCAGAGGGAACAGGCACAGGACAGTCCCAGCAGAGCTCGACAGAACCAGCACAGTTTCACACCTGCTCCAACCACCCAGAACCTCCTGAATAACATTACCACAGAATATTCTGAGTTGGGAGTGACCCACAAAGATCATCAAGTCCAACTCCTGAGTGCATGGCCCATACAAGGATCGAATCCACAATCCTGGAGTTATTAGCATCATGCTCCAAACAACTGAGCCTATCACTGTGCCTCACAGCGTCTCACACCATCAGTCCTTGGGAGGTTTTGTAACAGACCTCAGTGGTCTGACCTGCTTTTCCTGCCGCACTTTGGGGCAATCCTTGTTATGGTCACTTTAGTTCCTGCTCTTGTTGTACCCGTGATTCTCTCTGGTCATCTCTCTCTCCCACAGTGCCTTGTGGGGGCACTGCTTCCAAGTCTCTTGGTCCATGGAATAGTCACAAACTCACCCTCCAGGCCATTCTTATTCCTATTTCCACCATTTGTTACAGGGCCCAGACCAACTGGGTTTGCCTCCTGCGTGTTTCTGACAACATCCAATGAACCCGTGAGATAAGTCAGTGTGGAGAGGCCATTTATCTGTGCCTTAGGGGTGTAGATCTCTTCCATCTGGCTGTGGGTATCTCTGTAGCATGTTCACACGTGCAATGCCCACAGTGGCACATCAGCTGGATAGCCCCAAGTGTTCCTGGTGGATCTGGAGCTGGACTGTCAGCCAGCTGAAGACACCAGCCTTGCCTGCCCATTTCACAGGGCAAACTGGCCCATGGTGTTGATAACAGCATCCATGAAGCATTTCCCAGAGCAGTGAGGAAGGGAGGGATGCACAGGGTGGTGGATCTTCAAAGGCTTCTTGTCCCTCTGCAAGATATTTTGTGTCCCTCCTTGCTAGGACTGCCTGTCCTCCCCTTCCCCTCCCCAGTGATGTGGCGGTATCCTGCAGGTTGAGCTCCTGTTGGAGGATGATTTATTTTGCCTAATTCAACACAACCATCAGGTTTTGGGGAACAAGGCTCTGGGAAGCCTCATACTCAGTGAGGCAGCAAGTGGAGGACAAACAGCTGCCTGTCGCCCACTTCCTCAAAAATGGGGTGTGAAGGGCTGAACCCTTACTGGGACAAAAGGGGAGAGCTGGGGAGGGTGGCAGTGCTGAGACACGAAACGTCTGGAGGATGTCTGAGTGATGGTCCAGCAAGTGACATTTCCACCCTGCCTGACACACGGCAACAGGGGAGATGAGCGCTCGGGACAGACAGCGGTGCCTGGTTCGGAGAGAAAACACCTCATTTTCCCAGGCTCGGAAGGTCCATTCCCCAAACTTTTCCGGCAGGTGAGGGCCGGTGCCGGAGCGCGGTGCCCGCACAGCGGCACTGCCCGTCCTTGCGGGGCTGGCAGCGCCCAGGGCGGGGGTTCCCGGGCACTCCCTGCTTCCCACAGCGCTGCCTGTCGCGGCAGCTCCTGGCCCCTCTCCAGCCCTGCTCCCTGCGCGCCTGGGCCGAAACCTGCGCGCTCCCTCCCCGCCCAGCGCCTCCTGCCCCGCGCCCGCTGCGGGCACGGCCGTGCCAGCGCGGCTGAGTCAGCGGCCAGCCCTGCACCGACCCTGCCCCGCGCCTCTTCCCTCCCGTGCCCGCGGATTCCCGCGGTCAGAGGGCTCGGCAGAGCGCGGGCAGGACGCAGCAGTCCCCTGGGACGTGGCAGAGCACACTGCGGGGTTCCCCGGGGTGTCCCAGCGTGCTGGCATCGCCCGAAAGCGTTGCACGGGCTGCGTGGTGATGGCAGCGGTGCCGGGAGTTGTGCCGGGGGCCGCCGGAGCGTGGCTCAGGTGCTGTGTGCTGGTGGGCAGCTCTGCTCTGTCACTCTTCCTCGGGGTCTGCAGCTTTCCCCCGAGGGACAGCGTCGGTCTCTGCTCTCTGTGATCAGCGACAGGACTCAAGGGAATGGTTGGAGCTGTGTCAGGGCAGGGTTAGGCTGAATATTAGACAAAGGTTCTTCCCCCAGAGGGTGGTTGGGCACTGAACAGGCTCCCCAGGGCAGTGGGCACAGCACCAAGGCTGACAGAGCTCAAGGAGTGTTTGGACAGTGCCCTCAGGCACGTGGTGAGATTGTTGGGCTGTCCTGTGCAGGGCCAGGAATTGGACTCGGTGATCCCTGTGGGTCCTTCCAACTCAGGATATTCTGTGATTTTATGATCCTGTGATCTAGTCCAACCTGCCTGCTCAAGCAGGGTCCCCATGAGATGTTGGAGCATTGCTTCCCCCATCAGGCACAACACAGGGAGCCATCACCCACAATCCACACTGCAGGATGGGGGACCTGAGTCCTTTAGGGCTGGAGAGGGGGTGCAGCACAGGATAACGCACCCCCCAACTCCTGGGTCCATGGTGGATCGTGGGTGGCACGCAGGGTCCCCAATACCTGGGCACAGCCCACCATGGGGTCTGTGTTTTGGGCGACATCCAGGGTGTCCAGGGCAGCACAGCTCTGTGGAGCACACAGTGGGTGGTATTGGATGCCATCCCTGTGGGCTTTGCTCATTCTTGGGAGTGTGCTGTAGGATTCACCACTCCCACCATCCAGAAACTCAGATAAACGGTGGCCACACCACACTGATCCACTGTCCCCAGGTAAAGCAGGGGGTTACCAGCCTCCAGCTCAAGCCAAGGCCAGACACAGCAAAAGAATTGCAGAAAATAAAGCAGTACGACCCCTGATTTCTTGCAGGTCAGTTCCAACAACAACCTGTAGTTTGAAAGACTGAAAAAGGATGTGGATGCTGAATTTTGAAATGCTTTCCAGACGTGGAGCTCTCACCTTCAGAGTCCCAAGCCATCATGTTGCTGTGCCATGGCCCTCCCCAGCACACTCCCTGCAGGGCAGGCCCATTTGTGCAAGCACCTGACGTTTACAAGTTTCTTATGATTATTTTTAAATGCCTTATAAAACATCAAGTTTCATGGGACGTCTTAGCCCTGTAAAGCACTGCCCGTAAGAGCTCATTCATAGGTACCAATTAATGGCCTTTAACTGGTTAAAGTCAGCCATGGTTTCTGTTCATTCCCACAGCTGTGTTAAGTCATCGATGAAGTCTTTAATGCACTGCAAATATGGTTTAACATCCACACAATGACCCATGTCCATGAGACAAGTCCCGGTGACGCAGCGTCCAAAGATGCTCTGGGATGGAAAGGAAGAGGCTTTGGCTGCTGTCTGGAAGTAGCATTTTATTGGCACTTAGTGGAAGAAAAATAAGCTTCCTGGTGGTGTCTGAATCACTGTGTTTGCATGTGCTCTCATGCCTCGGTTTCAGTGCAAGGCCTAAGTGTAAACTCTGCTCCATGGTGACGGCAGCCACCCCTGGCGGGAGCTTGGAGGTGTTGAGTCCCAACAGGAGCTGGGATCTGCTCCTTGCCCAGCATTGGATCCATAAGGTATGTGACTGGTAGAGGTGGTGCCTGCCCTGGTGTGGAGCTGAGCGCCAAAGCTGCAGTGGTGCTGCAGAGGTGGATCTGGCAGTCCCAGGCCAAGAGATGGCACAGATCTAGGGAGGTTTGGAGCACTGGAGGGAATGGGTCTCCAGCTGCACAGATCCTGACCCATCTCACCTCCTGAAAGCATTTGGAGACCAGACTCACCCCAGCTTAGCTGCAGCAAAAAGTGAGCTGTGAGACAAGTGCCAGAGCCTTTGGCAGCACCTCTCTTGGTATCACCTCTGACAAACCCCTCAGAGCCAGGTCGCAGAGCCCACATTTGCAGTTCTGAGGCCAAGTATCGCCAGAGCATTCCTGCCTCTGCCTGACACAGTCCTGCTTCCCAGAGAGGAAGGGGGCTGTGAGCTCTCTTGCATACACACACACGTGCAGAGGCCCAGACACGTGTGCATATGCACAGACAGTCTCAGGTACCTCCATGCACACCCACACAGAGCTCCCAGTGCCTGACACCTCCAGAGGAAGGTGGAACAGCAGCGGTGGGTACAGGGCAGTTGTGCCCCTGGCACCCCGAAGCCACTGCTGGTGGCTGGGCTGTCGCAGTGCAGGGGTGCCCAGGAACAGGGGATGCGTTTTAGGGTGTTATTTATCTGCAGTCACCTGAGTGTGTACTGGGCAGGGGCAGCTGAGGGCTCGGGAGCTGTACTGAGCTGGCCCAGGGGAGCACTGGGCAAGACATGTCAGAGATGCAGGCAGGGGAGGCTGGTATGAAGGGGATGTGGATGCAGTGCTGAGTTTTAGCTTTGTTCCCTCTGATCTTATCAGTTCCAAGTATGTTGATGGCCAAAGGCCCCTCCGTGAGCACGTTTAATGAAGGCTGTGATTAGGTTCACAAAGCGCTGTCACCTCTGCCAAGCACAACGTCCTGCACGCTGTACTGTGCCTGCATGAACCCCCACAGAGTGTGTGCCCTGTTCCACATGAACTCCAATTTGGGTCTGCTGGAATCTGAAAGAGGCGGAAATGCCCAGGTGTGAACTTTCAGGCTTTCCCTTCAGACCCAGCGTGACCTGAGCCTGGGAAAATCCTCATTACCTGGCAAGTCCCTTTGCATTTCCTGTGGGAAATAAATGTGCAAGAAGATGGGCTGCTGCAGATGGCTGGAGTGCATCACCAGAGCCAGGAGTACCTGACCCCTGCCCCGAGATGCCACCACATCTCCCTCATCCCTGCCTGCTCTCTGCTCCCAGCCCACTGCTTGTGCTGCTGCAGCCTGACCCTGTTGAGCAGCTCAGCACCCGCACAAACCAGAGGGGGGTTTTGCCCAGTTTGCCTGAGAGGCTGAGCCTTAAACAATAAACAGGGGAGGAGGGAAAAGCAGCAGAGGAAGGCAGTGCATCTCTTGTCTAACATCTCAGAGGTTACAGCACTTGCTGCTGAGGTGGAAGATTCAAGTTCCTGTCCTTGTCTGATATGAGCAAGGCTTTGAGGTCTGGGTTTTAACCCCAGCTGAGCTGCAGCACTGAGTCCTGTCTTTGTGTGATGCTGGTTTACCAGAGAATCCCAGAATGGTTTGGGTTGGAAGGGACCTTAAAGCTCATCCAGTCCCACCCCCTTCCCTGATCAGGGACACTTTCACTAGCCCAGATTGCTCCAAGCCCCGTCCAACCTGCCCTTGGACACTTCCAGGGATGGGGCAGCCACCTGGGCACCCCGTGCCAAGGCCTCCTCACCTTCATGGGGAAGAATTTCTTCCTAACATCCAACCTAAATCTCTCCTCTTTTAGTTTCAAGCACTTTGCCCTTGTCCTGTCGCTATCTGCCCGTGTAAAAAGTAGCTCTTCCTTTCTTTTATAAGCCCCTTTAAAGTATCCAAAGACCACAATGAGGTACCCTTTGTATCTCGAGTTTATAAAGCTACACAGCCATGTTAGACTGTGGCATGGCACAGGCAACAGTGAAATGGCTTTGTGGCCCATGCTTTCCTGGTTTTGGAAGCACTGTGAGCCACTCACACCTTTTATCTGCACCTGTAAACAAACACAGTTGTGCCTTGGCAGAGTAGTAGGATCTGATATAATTATACCTCTGATATAATGACAAAGAGGGAACACTTTGATCCAGGGAAACACTTTGATCTCTCACTGTGAATCAGATGTTGTTGATTAGCTGCAAAATTTTGGAGAGCAATTACCAGAAGTTTTCCTGTGGTGTGGCACTGCCTGTGCCACACGGCCTGTCCTGTATTAGCTGTGTGCCAGGCCACACCTCAAAAGAAAATTGACAGGACATGAAATTCAACAGAATATGAAATTCAATTGAATATAAAATTCAACGAAGTTATGCCATTCTCAAATTCTCAAATTTTTGGACCAACATATTCCAGAAAAAGAACATTTGGCTTTGAGAGGTTTTCCACCTCAGGGTTTTCATCCGGGCCAGTGTTTCAAACACTTTGATGTGATTACAATCAATAGCGTCCTGGAAAAGACTAGGAAGCATTTCTGAGTGCTGGAAGAGGTGCTCAAAGGGCCCTTGAGGAGGACAAGTCTCCTCCCTTGGGCTGAGCATCTCGGGGATCTCCCCATCACCTCCTGGCTGCCTCGTCCTCCATAGCTGACAAGTTGGATTGGCTGCACCAAGGTCTCCACAGGGAAAAAGGCACAGCATGGAGGAGATCTCACCATTACTGGCCTCCAGATCTTCCCACAGGATCCCTGGCTCCCATCGGCTCAAGACCTGCCGCCTCTCCAGACGCACGGAGTAAATCAGACACAGTAGACACAGACTCATCCCAGCTCTCAGTGACTACTCACGGCCTGATTTCAATTCCAGGTCTCTCCTGGTAGGGGGTAGAGATTAATATCTCCAGAGGGTGGTTCAGTGTTGTGTGACGTGGCAGGGCAGAGCCAGGATAGAGTCCTGGTTGGAAGGAGCACACCGGGGTAGGATGAGAACCAGCTCTGGTTATTTGCCCAATGGGGCAATTAGTTCCTAAGCCCTGTGATTAACTGCAGCCATCCAAACACCTTCATTGGGAAGGACAAGAAACTAAAGGATTCTGGAAATTGTTGGCATTTCTTGGCCGCTGCAGAAAGATTCCAATTGCATTTTGAAGGCCCTTGGGCTACAGGCAGGACAACCTACTGATAAACAACTCGGAAGGAAGAACTTCTCTTTTAGGAGGAAGGAAAAGTGATGCAAAAGTCCCCAGAGCTTATGCCTATGAGCCAGGCGAGGAACCAACGGGGAGGGATCATTGTCTGCTCCAAGTCCCAGATGTGGGCGGCTCCATGCGGGTGGGACACGACACAAATACCGTCCCCAGATGGTTCATGAAGAATCAGGCCCTCACAGGCACAAAACTCCTCCACAGATTCCAGACCCCACTGTCCTGAGACAGATATTTTGGCAATCTGGCCCAGAAGATCTGCCTCAAGATATGAGGGTTACAGCCACAGAAAGATTCCTCTGAGGCACCTGAATCCTTCAGTGGAAGTTCCAGCTTTGAACTGGGTTTCCTAACACTGTGGACATCAGAGAGGAGCAGCAAGTGCTTCATAGCAGGGTCCTCAGCAGCCTGCACATTGGGTGGGATGGATGCCCACGCTTCAGCCACAACTGAAATCCAGCCCCTCTGGGACTGAAATGTTGCGAGATGGGGCCTGCTATCCATGAAGGGTGTCCTGGAACTTGGTGTCTCCCTTGGAGAGGCACCTGCCCTTCAACAAGCCCCACAATCCCATTTCCTCCCCAGGAGTCCCATTTCCTTCCCAGCACTCCCATTTCCTTCCCAGCACTCCCATTTCCTCCCAGCACTCCCATTTCCTCCCAGCACTCCCATTTCCTCCCAGCAGTCCCATTTCCCCACCATCAGTCCCATTTCCTTCCCAGCAATCCCATTTCCTTCCCAGCAATCCCATTTCCTCCCAGCAGTCCCATTTCCTCCCAGCAGTCCCCCACAACCTGAAATTTCCTGAGGATCTGAGGAAACTGGGTTTAATTTGGGCTGTCATTTAGAGGTTCTTCTTCAGAGGCAGTCCAGGGATGTTTCCTCCTGGAAACACACACAGTTAGGCAGGAGTGTCCCAGACAAAATTACTGGCCTGAAATCCTTAAATTCTTCTTAAGGGCTGAATCTCTGACTTCATTTACCCATAGAAAAAAACCCAATCTCTATTTTGCCCAAGTAGATGTAACCTACATTCCCCAAAAGCCAAGGACCTGCAAAAGAAGTCACATTCTTGTGGAAGCTCAAGAATTTGCCCAAAGCAAGGAATAAGAGAGCTGGGACTTAACACAGCTCCTCAAGCTGGAGACAGGGCTCCAAGGTCAGGTTCACAGCACCCACAGTTAGGTTAAGGAAAGTTAATCCTCCACTAAAGGACACTGGTAAAGTGTGTTCATTCCGAATTAATGGTTTTGGGAAAAGGCTGTTTGCAAACAAAGCCTTCCCATGTGGGGTGGGATGAGCCCAGGCTTTGTGGAGCTGTGCAGGGACTGTTAACTCAGCAGTTTCATCTCACCTGCAAATTAAAAGGAGGAAGCCACACAGTTGGTTTTCGGGCATTCCTGTCAAGGTGTTGCTCTTTTGAAGTCCGTGGGGCTTCTCCTGGGCTGGGTCCATCCATCTGTACCGCTCACACCCCTGGAATGTGGATTGGGGCGACCAGTTGGGCCAGTAAACAGACCTTCCTCCAAAATGAGTTTTTACTGAAAACTGGCGAAGAGCTGTTGCAAGCAGATTGACTCACATGGTTTCTCAGCCCTTAGTCATGAGCTTCTGCTCTGGACAGTTAATTAGTTTGTTCTTGTGGAGCTCTTTGAAGATGCAAAGCAGGCCGAGAAAGTGAAGTGTTATTAAATCATTATCAGCAATCTTTTTTTTTTTTTTTTTTTCCTTTTTTTTGGCACAGAGCAGTGAAGTCCAGGCTCAGCCTGAGATGCTTAACAGCACTAAAAACCCAACTGTCCACACACCCAGCTCTGTCCTTATTTCAGGGCAGCTCTGTGCCAAGGCTCAGTGACTCTTTAGACTAAAGCTCCCCAGCACCAGCCAGGCAGAACAGGATGGTTTAGCAGCACTGCCCAAGTAATCAGGAGCAACTCTGGGATTTAGCCTTACCCTGACATAACTACTGAAAATTTGGGATTTGGACCATTAATTTCAATCTTCTTCCTACTCGTTTTCCCTCAGACGCAAAAAGGGAGAATGAAGCCAGTAGATTTTTTTTTTATAATTTGTACCCTGATGTGCTGAAGGGGGGGAGGGGGGTGTATTTGGGGTCAAGTTCAGCGTCTGAGAAGTTAAATCTTTACAGAGAGGAGTAAAATTAAGCAGCTCAGAAAATTATGAATGAGATGAATTAGCATCTGTCTGCACAAAGCAGCTCGTGTGTGTGTGCTTACATTTAAAGAGAAGAAGCAATATTAACACTGTTATTGTTGTGTCTGCAAAGGGAAGCTGTGGAGTGCAGCAGCTCCAACAGCTTCATCTGCACAGCTGGTCACTAGTGGGGCATCAGGAAATTTCGGGACCCCACCACAGGCACTTCCAAAGCCAGAGGGATGCGGGGCTGCTGGAAGGAAATGTGTCCTCACAACTGGGGGCTTCAACTCTTCTGGCCCAGTTTCAACAGTCTCCCATGCAAAAATGAGCCTCTTGTTGAATTCTAGACCATCCCTGAGCATAAATATCTACCTGTTTCTTAGGTAAAAAGATGGCACGTGGGCTGCCCTGGTCAGCCTGCAGACCTTCAGCCTGAGTCTCCAGCTTGACCTGGGTATGGTCCAGCAATGCCACAAGCACTAATTCTGTGGGAAAAGGCTGGGCCGAGCCATGAGCATCATCCTTTGGGCACGTGGAAGTGCCTGAACACACACACACAGAGCAGAGAAGATCTTCCATTACACAAATGTAAACTAAACACCTAACTGCTTCCACTGGGTGCTCACTTCCAGTCTGCAGGTTTCACGTGATAACATCTCCCCACCCCAAGCAACCAGACCTCCCGTGCTCACCTTCTCCAAGAGTCTGTGTTACGAGTTGTATTTCCTTGTGTTGCTGGAGAAGAGGAGACTGAGGGGAGACCTCACTGCAGTGACAACTTCCTTGGCAGGGGCAGAGGAGGGGCAGGACTGAGCTCTGCTCTGGGGGGACCAGGGACAGCACCCCAGGGAATGCCCTGGAGTTGTGTCAGGGCAGGGTCAGGTTGACAGAGCTCGAGGGGTGTTTGGATGATCCTCTCAGGAGCATGGTGTGACTCTTGGGGATGGGCCTGTGCAGGGCTGAGGATGATCTGTGTGGGTGCCTTCAAACTCGGCATATTCTGTGATTCTGTGACACAAATGATGAATTCATATTATCCCTTGATACTATAATGAATTCATGGTATTCCTTGTTTGGGGAATAAGGTGTCTTATTTTCATTGCCTTTTGTGGCTACTGGCACCATTTAATACAATTTCCAGCTCTCATTTCACTGTTAGGTCACAGCACCACCAAAAAAGGCAAGGCTGCACAATCAGATGAAGCTTCCTTTGCCACCCAGCCCTTCTTTGCATTGCTGTGTGTCTTACCAGAGACAGTGAAAGCAGCCACAAATTGCAAAGGAAATCCATCCAAGGATGAGCACAATGAACCACACTCGGAACATGAGTCACAGCACCCAGCTATTTACAGTGAAGTCCTCTTAATCCTCCCCATAAAGATACGATACCCTCCAGCACACGGGCGGTGCCCAGCGTGTCAGGCTTTTCTCTGAACGCTTTTGCCTGCAAATAAAAGAAAGCAAATGTCCTGGGTAGCTGAACGACTCCAGGAAGAGGCTTTTCGGAGAAGTGGTGATGCCAAGGCAAGGGTTGGAAGCTCTGTACTGGTGCCCCTCGGGCACAGCACGAAGCTGCAGGAGTGTTGCAAAGCTGCTGTGGTTTCACATTCTTTGTTGGTCTGATACCAGTTTCATGCTCATGTCAGAAGGACGTGAGATGTGTTGTTTGCTGTCCCGTCCTGCCAGGGTAGATCTGCTCTGACATCCTGGAAAGGAGAATGTTCAGCACTGTTAGAGTAGGTGTTTCTGTGTCTGTGCTCTCCCAAACAATGAAGGGTGAGGTCCAGGCCACCCAGCTACACCTGAGCACTGCCTGTCGTAATCTGCACTTCCTAAATCAGCAGCGGAAACAGAAAACTATTCATTTTCCCCTCCTTCCACCTCTGCTTGACGATGGGGTGACCCTCATGCTGGGCAGACTGTTCCTCTCCACTAGCCAGGAAGGGAACCCAGAGCAACTATCTTAGACTTCAGTGTCTAATTTTAAGCTGCCCAAGCGAAAATCAATTGGTTCTTAGAGATTCCTTCTAACAGGGAAGGAGCAATAAAGGGCAGAGAGGTACAAAAAACTTTTTAGATGTGGTTATTTAGCTCAGTTTATGGAAATTGGTAGCAAGTTGGTAGCTCAGTTTAGTATTGGCAGCTCAGCTTGGTTTTGGCAGCAAGGAAGCTGTTCTGCCAGCCCTGCAAAGGGCTTGAAGGGACCTTAAAGATCAAGCAGTTCCAAACCCCTGCCATGGGCAGGGACACCTTCCACCAGACCAGGTTGTTCCAGGCAGGTATCTGGGGGTATTACAGAGCACCTGAAGTTACATGAGAAATTTCCTGCCAGGATTTCTGGGAAGGAAGAGGCACAATATGCTCCCAGGAATGCTTGAGCTGCTCAGGACCCAGCCAGGCATCCCATGCTAATGGCCTGGGACTGTCTCAAAACCAGCACAAGGGCCAAAATATGCACCTATAAGTGAGATAAACTCACTCCTTCCTGGGCTAAAATGTTGAAGGAGAAGATGAGGAGGTACAGAGACCACCTAGGATGGAGCCTCAGACAAAGACCATCATGGTGCCAGCACTGGTGTCTCTCTTGCACCCAGCTTCTCTGCCTTCTGCTGTGCCAGAGGAGGGTGACAGGGTGGAGGCAACGGTCTGGACAGCAGAACCTCCTACTCCTGGTCATCCTGGGAAGGAGGAGCAGCCCAGTGGCACATCCATAAACATGGGACAGAAATAGCTGCAGTGCTCTCACGTGGGGATTGTCCCTCCAGCATATTTCCAAATGAAACCTGAAGACACCAACTATTTTGGCCTGGCTCCTCCTCAGGGTTTGGCTTCAGGTTGTGCCACACTGGTGCTCCTGTGGTGAGCAGTCCAGCTTTGCACTGGAGAGCATGGAGGTGCTGCCCTTGAATCACTCCCAGGAAGACTTCATTCCCTGTTGGATAGTTTATGGAAGGTGCCTGTGGCTCTGCTGCTCCCAGATCACACTCATAATCCCATCCTTGGCACAGCCATGGGGCTGCATGACCCTGCACGTGTCCCTCTGCCGTGACTTGCTCCTGTCTGCCCAGCTCAGGCGGAGGTGAAAATGGTCCATCCCTCTGCCAAACCCCAGGAGATGTGTGGGACAAAGTCCCAGCCTTGGTTTATGGTGCTGTTGGTGCTGGCATTTCCCCCTGCAGGGATGTGGTCCATGGCAGGGCACAGCTGGTGGACATTCATCGAGAAGATATTCCCACATCCCGTGTTCTTGGCTCTTTCAGCACTGGGCTCTGTTTGACCCATCCCAGGGCAATACCAAGCAGTCAGCTCCCTGCTCATGAGTAATCTCATGCTCATCCCATCCCTTTCCTGCCTGCTGGAGCCCTGACAGTCACTGTCAGTCTATCCCTGCCTCAATTGTTGGAGGAAAAGCTTGTCCATCCACCCTCCTCACCCACCATCTGCCCTGTTGGCTAATTTGGGACACAACCTCATCCCTGGTTTAACTGCAGTGCCTGGGGATGGGTCTGGGGGCCCCGTGGGTAGGAACCACCCTCTCGTGTTCTACCTTTTTCTGGATGCCTCTCCAAGGGCTCTGCTTCCTCCTGTTGCCAGCAGGGTGGGGCTCTGACTCACCTGCAGATGGGTCTGGCAGTGCACAAGACGTGCCGTGGCTCCGCTGCTGTTCCCATGGTGGCTGAGCCCTGCAGTGATGTTGCTGCTTCACCCAGGAGCTTGTGGCTGGAAGGCTTCAGGGGCAGGAAGGCCATGGGTGTGGGATTTGCCCCACGTACCAAGGGAGTCATCACTTCAATGGCATAAACACTCCTGGAGCCATCTCCTCCTTCTCCCCTTTCTCCCGGCTCTTTAACCTCTCTCCTTCAGCGCATCCTGCAGGAAATAATTCCTGTGTTGCTCCTGGGCTACCCTTGGGGAAAAAAAAAACAATAATTGGGATAGGCACAGCCAGTTTCTCGTTGCACAGACAAGAATGAGAGAAACCATTTAGGAGATGTGCCGCTGCCTGGGAAATCCAGAGTCCGGCTGAAATCCTGCCAATGACCCTGCCCCGATCCTTTCCAAGGTCTTTCCCCCTCCTGGATGTGTCTCCTTCCATGAAAGGAAACAAGAATCAGTTTTCATCCTGGGTAAAACATGCTAAAGAGAAGCTAAGGGTGGAACTCAAAGGCACTCGGATAATCTCCAGTTTTTCCCTTTACATTTTTTGAGCAATTCTTTCAGCCCTGATGACGTGAGACTGATTTTCCTGTTCTGCCAGGAGAGATCCTTGTTGACTGAAGCAGGAGTTACCTGTACTGTGAGATAAAAAGGCTTCCCGGGGAAAGAATAGAAAACATAAGGAAGAAAGCAATAAGATGCACAAAGCAAATCCCTTCTACCCTTCATCATGCAGCACCAGACTGGGGCATCTCCCAGACTGAAACTTGGCCTCAGGACCCAGAAGCAGTTACAGTTATTGCCTGGGCTCAGATCTGTTGGGTAAGATCCTGCAGTGCACTTGCAAGGCTTTTTGTGCAGACAAGTGCCAGGGAAAGGCAGAAGGAACTCTTGTTCTCAGGGAAACTATTTGGGTTTTGCAGTGCCAGGAATTTCCAATAGATTTATGACCTTTGAAAAATTCTACCTGCCTTTTTTTTTTTTCCCCATCGCATTCCCTTGGGAAGCCAGACACACCTCTGCAATGAGGGGGTTATTTACTGCTGCCCAGGCTGGGGGTGTTTTGTCTGTTTTTCTCCTCGTTTGCAGAAGTGCAGCCAAGGCAGGTCTCCTTGAAGGCTCTGTACCCATGTGTGACAGTGTAAAGGTCTGGAGGAGCAGAAGCAGTGCTCAGATCTGGCCAGCTTTGGGACAACTGAGATCTCGTCCAAGACCTGAAATATTGAGCAAAGCGTTAACTGGGACCAGATCTGCTACCTAAGAATGATTGTCAGCAATCCCACCCTCCCAGTGACGCTCTCTAGTCCCCTGCAAAGTTTCCTGCAGTGCTCTTCCTTGTGCTGAAGCTCTTCCTTGTGCTGAAGCTCTTCCTTGGTCGTCAGCTGCGCTGAGGAGGCTGGGAACACCAGGGATCTCATTTCTGCAGCAGGGATCTCGTTCCTGCCACCACGTGCAGGATGGGGGCAGCAGGGAGGGAATGGCACGAAAACCTCTTGCCAAAGCCTTTTCTGCATGAAATGATCAAGTTGCTGAGAGCTGTGATGGGAGTTGGAGCTAGAAAAGCACTCATGGGGCTCAGCTGGGGCTCAGCAGTGGAGACCACATCCTGAAAAACTGCAGCCTCCTTTATCTGGGAAATGTTGCTCTGGTTGTCACTAATCCTAATGGAGAAGAAGATGCTGTCAAGGCTCAGGTAGAGCTGCAACGTTTTCCTGCACCCCAGCAGTGCACAGTGGACACCTCCCGGCGTTGGATGAAAGGGACATGGTCCTGCTCTTCAGATGCCTTATGGGTGTCCCTCAAAAGGCTTTCCTGAGACAAAGCCAAGCTTAGAAAGCACAAAGAAAGGGGCCAAGTCCAAGCTTGGGTGTGTAATAACTTCCCTGCTCGGGGAGATTCAATCTGCAAAGATTGTGACTGTGGGGAAGATACAAATGGGGGTTGTATGATAGAGGAGCACAAAGCCCTGCACGTTCCAGGGCAGGTAACGAGGGAATGAGTCACTGTGCCTCACACAGGACTCATCCTGACCAGGCCCCTGGGGCAGCGGTGCCGTGGGGTGTGGGTTCACGAGGGCTGGGGCAGCTCTGGGCTGTGGGTGCCATGTACAGTCACAGAACCCCAGAATATCCTGAATTGGAACAGACTCACAAGGATCATCCTGTCCAACCCTCAGCACTCCACAGGCCCATCCCCAAGAGGCACACCCTGTGCCTCAGAGGATCATCCAAACCCTCCTGGAGCTCTGGCAGCCTTGGTGCTGTGCCCACTGCCCTGGGGAGCCTGGTCAGTGCCAACCACCCTCTGGGGAAGAACCTTTTCCTGAGATCCAACCTGACCCTGCCCTGACACAGCTCCAGCCCTTCCCTGGGTGCTGTCCCTGGTCCCCCCAGAGCAGAGCTCAGGTCCTGCCCCTCCTCTGCCCCTGCCGAGGAAGGTGTAACTGCAGTGAGGTCTCCCCTCGGTCTCCTCCAGCTGAACACACCAAGTGTGTTGGTTCTCAGCCCATCAAGGCCCTGCACCATCTTCGTTGCCCTCCTTTGGCCACTCTCTAAATGCCAAAGCTCTTGTGCACGTGGGGCAGGGCTGTCTGGTCTGGCCTACCCCGTGTGTGCCCGTGTGGGATCGTGGCACTCCCATGTTGTCTGGGGTGCCACAGCAGTGCCTCTGCTTGGGGTGTTCCCACCCGGCATGTGGGATCCCTCTGTCTCGGGATAGAGGGACTTGGTCGAGCCAAGTATGTCCCAGCAGGGCCTTTGTGTGTCCCAGAGGGAGATGTTGGTACTGCGGGATCGTTGGTGCTGCTGAGGTGTGTGGTTTGGGATTGGTGTTTCCTACGAATGCCCTGAGCAGTGCAGTGTGATCTCTCTGTCATGAAACTGGGAACTGCTCTTGGCTGGGAAGTGGTGATCCTCTGGGGAAGGTGGGAATTTCTGAGCGTGGCTGGGATCTGGGGTGAAGGTATCCCATGGGTGTGAAAATGGAGAGTGGGGTCTGCTCTGAAATCTGCTTTATCACGGGCAGGGACAAAGGACTCAAAAGTTGCACTGTGGGATGGGAGAGGGGCCATGCTGGGACTGTTTGCCTGGTGGAGCCCTGTGCATTGTTTGAGATCCCATGAGCTGTAGGACCTGTAAGCTTTCCAAGGACTTAGTGCTTGCCCTATTTGGGACAAGGAGTTCCCTGGGGATACTCTGCACCCTGCAACACCCATTGTCTGCCCTTGAATCCTGCTGCAACACCAATCCCATGTGAGCAAAGTCATGACTGTCTGACCCAGGCTCTAGAAGGGATCCATTTTTCTTCACATTTGAATCACACAGGGGCACCTTGGTTGACTTTTCCTTGCGACCTGCCCCAGACACATGATGTGTGTCTGCAGATCACCCTGTCCAAAAATGGGCTTTTCTTATGAGTTCAAAATAAAAAGACATACTGGTTTCTTGGTATTTGTTTTTACATGCTTTAAATAGAGTCATAGATTCATAGATTCATAGAACAGCCTGGAAGGCATCTTAAAGATCATCTTTGCCATGGGCAGGGACATCTTCCACTACCCAGGTTGCTCCAATCCCCTTCCAACCTGGCCTTGGACACTTCCAGGGATGGGGCAGCCACAGCTTCTCTGGGCAACCTGTGCCAGGGCCTCCCCACTCTCGAAGTAAAAACGTTTTTTCTAATATCCAGTCTAAACCTACTCTCTGTCAGTGTGAAGCCGTTCCCCCTTGTCCTGTCACTCCAGGCTCTTGTAAATAGTCTCTCTCCCTCTTCCTTGTCAGCTCCCTTCAGGCACTGGAAGGGTCACCCCAAAGCTTCTCTTTTCAAGGCTGAACAATCCCAATTCCCTCAGCCTTTCCTCACAGCAGAGCTGCTCCCTCTGGGGGCTTTTCCCTGCAACAAGCTTTGGTTTCTTACAGCAGGGACGCAAATGATGTTACAGATAATGAATTTTTTTCATGGATTGAAGTGATGGCTGTAAAAGCTCATGGGTGAGGAACCCAGCGAGGATGTAATCACAGAATCTCCGAAGATCATGAGCTGGAACAGACCCACAAGGACCATCCAGTCCAACTCCTGGCCCTGCACAGACACACAGACACAGACAACAATCCCACCCTGTCCTGAGAGAGTTGTCCAAATGCTCCCTGAGCTCTGGCAGCCTTGGGGCTGTGACCACTTCCCTGGGGAGCCTGTTCCAGTGCCAGGCTGGAGGAAATGGGATTTCCAGCTTCCTTACTCGTATTGGATAAGGCAGAGCAGTCCAGACTTCTCACTGCAGGATAACAGGTTTTTTCAGACTTTTCAGCCAGATGCTTAATTCTTCCCTAACACTGGCAAGACAACCAAAATAAACCCATCCAAAACAGGAAGCTTGAAGAAATTCAGCAATTTTTATTGATTTTTATCTTTTCCAATGAAGCAAATACATACAGTACTGCCAAAACAAAACTCTGATACGTTATTCTCACATACCTCTATCTTACAGAATACACTGTATAGCTGTGGACCTGGCTATGGACCTGTAGGCTGAGTTGGTCTCAAACTGGTGTGTGTTCAGAGAGGAAGAAAACTGCCTACTGCCTTCTACTCATCCATGAGGCTTCTGAAATGCTGGGGTGGGTTGGATTGTACAGACACAAAACAAACAAAGCATTTATAAGAAAACAGACCAAAACAGCTCTGCTACGCCCAGGACAAACAAGTGTGGTATTTATTTACATGGTTGTGGTCCTGTGCACAAATCAGGCCCCAACTGCTCTTATTTCTGCTGCTGGCAGAGCTAATGGTGCTGCTGGTTATGGTCCTTCCCTCCTCAGAAATTCTCCATCTCTACGACCCAGAGCATGTGCCACAGACCTGCCTGTGTCCCTGTCCTTGGGGGTGTGTCCCACCTTGGCTCTTAAAGAAGCAAGAAACAGCAAACCAGCTCATCAAAGAGGATGTCACAGTTAAAAATACGCCTTTAAGAAGGAATACATCCCTGGAATGAAAAAAAAATATCTTGGAGGTGAAAACAGCATTAATTTATGATGGAAGGAACCTCACTGAGCTCCCAAAAGTGCTGGTTATGAACTTCCAATAAGTCTGATTTTCCTTTCTCTGCACTGACTTGGGTGTAGTCCAGATTTTAAACAGAGAGACTGAGAAGAAAATAAGAGTTGAGTATCCATTTGTAGAGAACTTTTTGGGGGAGAAACAGCTGCAAAAGCAGCCCTGGGGTGGCAGAGCAGTTACAGTTCATGCAGCCAACTGCTCCCTTGCGTTAGCTCTGTTTTGAGGTATGAAAGCAATAAAAGCCAGCATCATAAAAGTAATTCCATTGGAAGGAACCTCTCTGGTCTGCCCAGCTCAAGGCAGGGACAATGTCAAAGCCAGGTGAGATTGCTCAAGGCTGTACCCAGTCATGTTTTGAAGATCTCTGAGGATGGAGACAGATTTTATTCCTATCATTTTATTAGCTTTGGAAAAACAACTGTAATAAGAACAACTGTAATAATTTTTCTTAAATAAACTTTATGTGAATGATGTATCTGTCTCTTGAAGTCTAAGACTTCCTAATGAAATCTCCAGTACTTGTAAATTTAATTGTGAGCTGATGACCATATAGCTATGGCTCCTTGTGCCTTATACAGTGATTCAGTAACTGCATCACAGGTGAAAGCAGCAGCAGTGTTTTAAAATAAAGCCTAAACAACAGCCAATTAGGAAGAATTTCCTCAAGATTCCATCATTCCATTTTGTAGTCAGGTTTCCCCAATTAGTTGTGCAGAGAAAACCATGAACTCCCAGGACTCCTGTCGAACATGTAATTACAGGACCAAATCTGAATGCAAAATTGCACCCAACATACTTTTACACCAAAACTGAAACAATCCTGGGATGCTGCAACTGCTTTTGGACATCCCGAGTCTTGGGTTCTGCCGAAAACATTTGGAACTGCGCATCTGGGAATACACATCCAGTGAGGGAACTGCTGGCAAGGGCCTGCCCACGGGCTGGGGCTCCTGTGCTGCTGTTTAAACCCTCCTGAAACTGTCCTACCGGATTCTCCTGGTTCTAACTCTCCACTTCAAAGGTGCTTTTTCCCCTCTCTCATTTGGCTACAAGCTTGGCGCAGAAAGCTCTCAACTGAACGTGGGTGAAGGCTGGCAAAGAGCTGCTGCTCATTAAAGTGCACGAGATTAAGCCACCCTTTGTAGTCCGAGAGGAAAACCAACTGGGAGATGGTCTCCCCCTGCGGACATGAGCTCCCTGTGCTCCAGAGGGATGACCAACAAGTGCCACCTTGTCTCTTAGCTCTGGAGCTGTGTCAGAGAAAATCCGAACCTCACGGATGGCTCTTCAGTGGGCACAAATCACCCTGTGGACGTGAACAGGGACAGGCTGATTCCCACTAGTTTACGAGTCTGACACCTGCAGAAAAATGACACAGTTTTTCCATTTCTAGGCTAACAACCCATCCATCCCAAAGCACCTCCTGCACCCCTGATGTTTGTCCTGAGCCCCTGCACAGTTTGAAGAAGAATAACCATCACAATAACCACATGTGTGGGATAGCCAGAAAATGCATCCTCAGCTGGTCCTTTCCCTGTGGATGTGAGTTGTGTACCCTCCAGGGACATGTAGAGGATGTTTTTCTTCTGGAGGGAGGAAGGTCATAAGAACTGGGTTGCCCTAAAATGAGCTCAGCAGTCCCTTATCACAGCCTTGGCATCACAGGGAGATTCATGCAATTAAAGATCCTGAGAAATGAAACATTTCCAAACCTGACGTCACACAAGTTCTTACTTTCCTTTGCATATTAATACTACTCCTTTACATTGATCAATAAAACCAAAACGTGATTAAAACCCCCTCATTTTTCATTCTTGCATGGCAGTCAGTGATCCTGGGGCAAAACCACTTTGCCTGTCCTGCTCAGCTTCTCAAATGCCACACTTGTCCAGGTACAGTCACGAGATTGAGTTGCTCTGGTGCTCAGAGTGGATTAGGACCTGGGAATATTCCTGCTCTGCCGATGTGTTGCAATTGTCCCCTCACATTCAGCTTCAGAGACGGGTTACTGAGACCCGGGAGAGAATTTGCAGGTGTCAATTTGCTACTTGAGACAAAAGAGTTCATATGACAGGAAAGAAAAATACTGATAACTATTCAAGAAACAAACAAACGCTAAGCAGAGAAGAAACCCGTGTTCATAAACATTCAGAATAACCAGCCTGGGAAAGAAGAGCATCGATGTGTGTGTGTGTCTGTTGATACCAGCCATGAGCAACGGGGGAACTCGGCCTAAAACTGACATTTTTTTGGTATTTATGGATAAAAATGGGTTGTGACAGATTTGTAGCGTGACAGTATATGGTGCGTGGATGGGGTGGAATTGGAATAAAAATCTGCAAGGGGGTTAAACTGCAGAATTCTGGGACTAAGCCTGTAGGAAGATCCTACTCACAGTGTGTGCCCATGTACTGCCTGCACACACATACACAGCACAGACTTACACAGACACACTCTTGGGAAAAAAAAAAAAAAAATTATTGACCTCAAGAAAGTATATAAAAGTCCCTTCTCCCACTAAAAAGAAGAAAATGCTTAAAAATATCTGTATCATCCACATGAAATCCACATGTTTAGTTTGCTTTACAGTTGAGTTAAACTCAGAAACACTCTACATCTTTAACTTCCTAAGTAATCGTGGAAGGGTTGTCTTCCTGGACATGAACCAATTCCAAATTCTGAAATGGAAAAAGAAACATACAAAGAAAAACTGAAAAATGCAGATAATTAAAGCATCCAAGGAATCTTTTCGTTACACTAAACCCCAACCTCTAATCTTTTTTCTTAGCCTGTACCCAGTTTCTTGGCTGCCCATAGCTTTTCACCCTGGACTTCCATGCTCCTGAGAGTCTCAGTGGGAACAGAACCACAGAATCACAGAATATGATGAGTTGGAAAGGACCCACAAGGATCACTGAGTCCAACTCTACATTCCAACAGAGCAAGAAGTGAAATATGTACCTGGGCAGAGGGAAGAAATGGGCTTTGGCACCATTTTCTCTTACACCAGAACTGTGCTTATTTTGGTCACAAGGAGCATGTTGGGGAAGGGAGCAAATAATTCATTCTTGGATAATCTCATCCACCATCATAGAGACATCTGGTATTTGCAAAGTGCTTAAATCTTTTCTCTTCAGTGGGAATTCTGAATCTTTTCTCTTCAGTGGGAATTCAGTGGGACACCTTGTCCTCAGTCCTCATTTCACACTGAATATAAAGCCACAATGATGCCCTAAAAATTCAGCCCATGATTCCTCTACCCTCGTTCCTCTATTGAGATTTTTCAGTTGCCAGCATGTAGTTCCCAACTTTGACACGAGGCTTACAGGTGGACTGAGGGCTCAAACAATCCCTAAAGCCATAGCATGGGCTGGAATTAATTGCACATTACTGACATTATCTGGATAACACTATTCAAAGTTCAGGAACGAGAGCACTGACAGGGAGAATCCTGTGAAAAGCCTCTCCTGGGAGGACTTGGAAAAATGCAATAAATCAGTTATGGCTTGGCAAAGTAAGTGAGAGGCACAGCCATGTCCAGCAGCTTTATCTGCCCTGTGACATCTGTGCTGAGCATCTCTGAAATGCAAGCTGGGCAACATCTGCCCTGAACCCAGGGACAGCACAGCTCCTGCCCTTCCATCGACACAAGTGCTTTGCAAACTGGGCTGACAAGATTCGGGATGAAAATCCCCCAAACATACTTTAGGGGTGATTAAAAATAGCAAAAAGCTCATAGGACTCCTCTGCCCCAAATCCACCCTGAGGGCCCTGTTCTCACCTGCAGCCTGAACGTGCATGGAGAGGCTCCTAAAATCTGGAGGAGAGAGTCCTGAAGGTCGTTCCAGCTAAAGATCCCATCATGTTCTTATCAAACCCTTGCTGAAAAAGCAGATGCATATGAAGTGCAGTGAGCGCATATCAATTTCCAGATACCTATAAATATATCTGTATATCTACATACCTATATATCTATATATGACACATATCTATTGCCTCCTGCCCAACCTCAGCACCTGTCCTCCCCTTACAAGGTGTGCTTCCTTCCTAACCTTCACAATGGCTGTCTCTGTTGTCAGCCCTCTGTCTGTCCTTGTCACGACAGCCTTATGGATGGACTTCATAGAACCACTGAACCATTGGTTTGGGTTGGAAGAGGCCTTAAAGCTCATCTCATTCCAAGCCCCTGCCATGGGCAGGGACACCTTCCACTAGACCAAGTGGCTCTTCCTTGCATTGCTTCCCACTGACCAAGAGCTGGACTTCTCCAGTTGTTTGTATGTTTTGTTTTTTTTTTAAGGAAACCTTTATTTAATCATTCTCTGAGTATCATTCTGGGTTGTTCCTCATCCTGAAAAAGCAGCACAAGTCGATGCATGATGCATGTTCCCCTTGCAGGCTGCCATCCTTCTCATCTCGTGTTTACCTGTGCAATGAACATCTGTGTGAGCGCCAGAGTGACTCAGTCACATCACAGTGGGTTGGCACAGGCTGCTGAGCAGAGCCTGGCACAAAGCTGCACCGGCTCCTGTGCAGAAAGTCCCTAACTGTTAATATGAGAACCATGTTTGGGTGCTCTCTCCCTTCCTGCCCCCAGGGAGTCCCCTTTGGAGATTTTGATCCTTCTCTTTAATTTGGCCCTTTACTCTCTGCAGGTGCTGCTGCTCTTGAGCTGGAAAAAAACAGCTTGTTCAAAGCAAGCCACTGGGAGCTGGGAGCTCAGTGCCCATCTGGCTCTGCACTTTCACAGCTTCTGATGCAGGGAGTAAAACAAATCCTAAAACACTCCTCCTCTTGGTTTAAAAGCTTCCCCTGACTGCAGGGGTGATGTAACTGCAGGGTAGGGTTATGGACACACTAGAAAATGGGGGGAAAGAGGGAAGGAACCTTGGCAGGGATCTGTTGGGACATGCTGATCCTACACGATGGGCTGCAATGAAGGGGATCTCCTAAACCAGTGCCAAACATCCAGAGCTGTCCCAGCCCAGAGCAGTGCTGTGCACACACACCCCCCAGCCCCAGGAGAGAGGTGGCAGAGCCCACCTGAACCAGCATCAGCCCCAGGGAGGAAGGTGCCCAACACAGGCACACCACTGTCTGCTTAGCCCCTAAAATCAGCTGTGACTCGCTGCCTCCTGCTCGGATCTCAGGCGGAGCATTGTGGTCCTCCCACCACCCTGGGCTCTTCCCAGCCCCTGCTGAATCACGGCCTCTGCAAACTCACCAGCTTCAGCAAATGAGTCAGGACAGGGTTGTTCCTGTCTCCCAAAAGCACAAGTGTTTTTCTTACCTGCTTGAGCACACTCTGGAGCTCCCTGTTGGACCAGAGATCTGTCAGGAGGAGGCGAGCGGCTTCGGCCGCCTTTGGACAGGAGCTGGGAAGATGAAAGCAACCCCAGTGATTTATGGCAGGCCACAGAGCAGCAACCCACAGCCTCTGCTAGCAGCCCATCTCCAGCTGGAGCCTGGCTAGACAAGATGGAGCACTGTCAATAAAACCCTCCCTGCTCTCTCAGCAATATTATGGGACAACAATCTCCGGGAGCAGAACAGGACAAATGAAAAAGAGGGGAGGATCTGAGAGGGGAAATGAGCACTAAACTGAGCTGAAGGAGTGTTTCTGAGTGTGGAATTTGAGAGAGTGAAAGAGAAGGGAAATGGTGCCAACCCTTCCCTGGGTTCTGCAGGAACAGTGTGGGTGGATCTGCTGGGAGGGCAGCAGAGGAGAGGGCTCCGTCTTCCCGGGGAGGACGAAGGAGATGGGAACATTTGTAATAACAACATCCGCAACCGTAAGTCCTTACTCAGCACAAGTTAATAGATACTTGCTCATGTAACAGCTCCGAAACCATGAGTCATAGCAGTGCCTTTTATAATTTTGGAACATTTCACACAACAACCCAGATCTAAACCTCCTTGCTCCTATCGCCACTCCTCATCTCCTGGACCTCGTCCTGTCTGTGGGAGACTCTGATCTGGGCTCCAGCCCCAGCCTGTCTCAGCCAGGGGGATGGAGAGGTACAAGGCCAGGTTCAGGACCCTGCCTGTGTGATACAGCTTCACAAAACCAGTGCGTCCCCAAAACGTCCTCACCAGGCTACAAGAAATGGGACCATGGTCGTGAAGAACCTGGGACCTCAAGCACCGTACTTGGAGTGTAAGAGGATGGTGATGTAACCACATTCAGCACATTTCGGGGCATTTCTTTAACATGCACAGCAGTGGTTACCAAAGAAATTATTAAAATTCAACTTGATCATAAGCTTCAAATGGGTTGTGTAGCTCGTGGTGATGTGTGGAGGGCTTGGGGCACAATTAGAAATTCTTGAGCAATGCTTTGGGACAAAAACCCCCAGGTTTTATTGCAAAATCTCTTCTCTGGTTATAACCATCCTGTGCTCTGTCACCAGAATGACTATGTTTTAAAACATTTTTTGGCTGAAATACTATTTGTGGCCGAAAAGCCATTAAAGCCCAGTAAACCCAAGGGTTCCTGTGGTTAAATGATCAGTGCATGTCCTGGACACTCTTTCAAGAATATGTTGTTTCATGTAGTTTCTCTCTTTCCAAGGCAGAGTAATTTTCATTTATTTTTTAAAGAATTTACTTCTAATGAGAAATCCTTTTTGTCATTATGTCTCCAGAGTAGCCCTCAAAAGTCTTGTAGTTTTCAAACCAAAATTACCAACATCTGGTGTCTGAGCCATTTAAAAATTTAGACAAAAGAATCTCTAAACACTTAATTTGAAGGATTGATGCTGACTGTTTCATGCAGCATCCACTCTACACTTTAGGTATAAAGAGATTAAACACGAGCTGCTGGAGCTGTGATGACAACTTCAGTATATAAATGGTGTCTCCTAAACAAAAGTGCTGGGAATAGTGTGATTGTAGCAGTGGAAAACACGGAGCAGAATACCAAGGACAGCTAATTTGGGGGAAAAAAATTCGTAATAACAAGTTGCCTGAAAACCAAAGTTGATTTTAAGGACAGATTGGTTTTTTAACAAGAAAATTTTTAAATTCATCAAAAAAATGAAATGTGGAAAGACATCACTAGTGGCAGTGGCAAGAGTCACCCAAAAAACAAAGCACAAACCGGAACCTAATCAGGAGGAGATGGTGGGGATTAGGGGGAAACATAAAGGAGGCAAAAGAAGACAAGAATTTTGTATATAAATATCAACTAATGGGGGGAAACAATTCTTCCTCAAGGGACAAAAGTATAAAGAGCCTCATGTATGTCACAGAACATGCCAAGGAACACCTGGGAGAAGGATTTCTCCAGGATGTCATAAGTTTATAAAATTTATATCAAGGTGAAATCTCTGGAAGAAATGGGAAATTGGAGATGAGTGGATGAGAACTCTCTCCACAGGAAAGAAAAAAGGGAAGACCTGAGTTTCTTGAAAGGTTAATTTGGGTAAAATGCTGTGGAATTAAAGTGTAAAATAAGATCTTGCAATAGAAAAGGGATGAAAAGTGAAGGAACAAAGAGAAACCAAAATAGATCTGTGATAAAGGGATTGTGAGGTGAAAAATCTGCAAATCTGATGCTCTAAAGTACAGGGAGAGATTTTGGAGAAAAGCTTTGACTGCAGCCAGTAGAATTATTGAGAGAAATTATAATTTTATTAATAAAAAAGTTGCTTGATAATAAGCAGAAAAATGCTTTTCGGACAGTTGCAGAAGAAAGGTGCAAAGGAAATCAGACATCACAATAAATCAGGTACGGTGGCTTGATTTTTAGAAACAACAACAGCAAAAAGCAGGAAATATTCAATATTTTGGCAACTTGGTTTAAAAATAACAGAGAGTGAATGAGCACCATCATGACCATGAACCCCGTGTCATAGATGAGAGTAACTGCAGGAGACAGAGACAATTATTTAATTGGGAAGCTCAGGAAGGAGAAGAAACCACATCTATCTGATAAACTGCTGAACTATTTATGCCTTTCCCTCAGAAACCAGCTACGAGAAACATGGGGAGGAAGAAACTTGGAAATAGAGAAGAACATAGGAAAGGCAAAGATTTGTAACATATTTGTTTAGGAATGGACAAATCCTGACCTAATTTTTCTTGGTTATCTTCACAGGCTACCCAAGACAGTGGGAAAACAGAGCTCCTTTGTGAACTAGCAAGTGTCCAAGGGCTCTTTCACATCTACTCTGTGGGAACATCCTCAAATAATATGGCTTGAATAAGTAAAATTAGTCCTGGGGGTAAATTTTTTTGTTGATGTTTTTGTTTAAGGATTGAACAGCATAAAAATCTTGGGGGGGAGGGGAATGACTAATGGAAGAAAAGGACCAACTTGAGTTTTGGATATTGTAAGAACTGGGGAGTTTCTCAGGAGGAGTTTGTGATACAGACAGGAGAGACATGCTGAAGACACCTCAGAGTTTGGTAACTCCTCACAGTTTAGTGAGTCACTGCAAACAAAGCTCATCTCACCAAGCAGTGAAGACAATTAAGGTGAGCACAAGTTGTGCAACGTGGGGCTGAATTAGTAAATTAGCTGACAACTGGTCTGAGGCCTCCAAAGCGGGATTTTAGGCAGGAGTAACTACCACTGAAAATAAGGAAGACTTAGAAGAGGGCTGGGTTTCCTGTTAATTTGGTTTGTTGTACAATGGAAGACTATAAAAGCAGCAAATAGACCGGTGCTCATTGGCCCAGGCCCAAACTAAACAAGGAGTCTAATGACTGAGAGCCTTCCTGTTGCCATGAAACAAGTGGTAGATTGGAAGTGGTTTATCAAAGGAGGATGAAGGCATGCAAATGTCTCTTCACAGCAGAAAACAAACCCTTCTTGTATAAGGTATTTGAAAACAAAGGCAGACGGTAGCAGAGATGAAAGTCTAGGAAGGAGAATACACGGTCAAAGATAATGCAAGTTTAACACCAGTTTCACCAGAAAGGAACATGGAGCTTGGCAAGGCTTCACAAGCCTGTGCACGGGGCTGTAGGGAATATGGGTAACCAACAGACAGAATTGTTACCATCAAAACCCAAACCAAGCCCTAAAAGAGAAAGCGGCAAAATATGTTGTGATGGCTCAGTTGTTGTAAAATATCTGAGTAGAGCAGGGGAAGTACTTATAACAATTCATATACATCTCCCCTCCCTGGTGCACCTTGAGGAAGATGTTTCAGCAGAAAGATGAACAGATCTGAACGTGTAAGTTAAGCACAACCCTTGTATTCCTTCAGTGTTGAACATCAGACCTGACCTTCATGGTCAGGTTTGCAGGAAGCCAGGAGCAGGAAGCCCAGGAGCCAGGGAATCACTAACATCCCCTGTTCTGAGGGATGGGAGTTTTCATAGATCAGAAAATTACAGAATGGTTTGGGTTGGAAGGGACCTTAAAGCTCAGCTTGTTCCACCCCCTGCCATGGGCAGGGACACCTTCCACTAGCCCAGGTTGCTCCAAGCCCTGTCCAACCTGGCCTTGGATACTTCCAGGGATGAGGCAGCCACAGCTTCTCTGGGCAACCTGTGCCAGGGCCTCACCCCCCTCACAGGGAAGAATTTCTTCCTAATATCCAGTATAACTCTCTCCTCTGTCAATCTAAAACCATTCCTCCTTGTCCTATCACTGTCAACTCATGTAAAAAATCACTTTTCCTCTTTTTTATCACCTTTATAAGTACTATTTTTAAAAGTTTTTAAAATGTTGGTGCTTCAGCTCTTTTTAGAATTTCCTAAAATTCAACCGGGAAATTTCCTGGGGCTCCCCTTTAGAAATCCCTCCCTGGATGGCTCCTGCCTGGTTCCAAGAAACCACTGCTGAGGATTCCTGCCCACCAAAATGCAGGGGATGTTTTGGTCTCATTTTACAAGCCCAGGGAAAGAACGAGGCTCTATTATGGCTCTGAAGGCTGTAGGGAAGGCTCTGGGGTTTAAGCTGGCTTTGCACAGAGGGCGGGGGCTCAGAAGTGTCTGCACATGAACCTTTCCGTGCCTCCTGCCCCAGACTCACCCATTTCGGCACAGGCTCACTACATTATTGAGCATGTTGCTTGACAAGTAAGACTTTCCCAAGTGGGGGTTGGACATGATGAGGTTCCTCAGAGTGTAACAAGCTGATGTCATGATCTCTCCATAGCTGCTGGTGTTTCCAGACTGGAACGACAGGAGACGTGATACATCTGGGAGCACCTGGTGAGCTAAAGAGGTGGAGGGAGGAATGTTCCAATCAACAATTACATCAAACCTTGCACAAGCGAATGAGACTATTTGTGTTAACACTCTTCAGCGTGAGAATACGGTGCTGCCTCTGGGAGGAGGCACTGATGATGTTGGACAGCAATGGCCTAATATTCATCACTTGATTTTTCCAAGACAATATGGGGGGGGCCTTTGGAAGGGCAATGTTGGTGGTCATGGGCAGTCAAATCCAACTCAGTTCCCAAGACAGTGTCACCCTCGTGATCCTGCAGATTTATCACTGCCTATAAAACACACCCCGTGCTTCCAGAGAATCTGAGACAGCACATTCCCTTAATTCAGCCTGCAGATATCGCCCACAACCGTCCTTTGGGCCACAAGAAATGACGCTGCTTCGGCCAACTTGGGGGCCTGGCTGAGTCATCTCATGGGGTTTGCAAAGTGAGGTGCACAGAGCTAGAACCTGGGCATTGTCCTGGGACCCACCATGGTGGAAGGGACTTACCCATAGTTTTGTGGAGAATGGGATGCCGGGACATGTTGCTCAGCAGAGAGGCCCCAGAGCGGACAACTTCCGAGCTGTTGGACTGGAGGAGCCGCGCGATGCGAGGCAACCCTTTCTCCTTCAAGCCGATCAACTGGCTCATTGCGTTGGACATCTGGGAGAGAGAACAGAGATGGCTCAGGACTCCTCGTGCCAGGAGAACACAACTGGAATGATGGGCACGGCTGGAGGAACATGACTGGACTGTAAAATAGGCACCTGTATAGAACCTTCTCCTGCTGTCATAATCCCACTTACTTTGTCATTTGCCTCTCTTCTCCACAGTTATGTGAGCCTGGAGAAAAGGAGGCTCAGGGGGGACCTTCTCACTCTCTACAACTCCCTGACAGAAGGGTGGAGCCAGGGGGGTGTCAGGCTCTGCTCCCAGGGAAAAAAGGACAGGACAAAAGGAAACAGCCTCAAGTTGAGCCAGGGGAGGTTTCAATTGGATATTAAGGAAAATTTCTTCACCAAAGCAGTTGTCAAGCCCTGACACAGGCTGCCTAGGGCAGTGGTGGTGTCACCACTCCTGGAAGTGTTCGAAAAAAGCTGTAGATGTGGCACTTGGGGACATGGGTTAGTGGTGAACATGGCAGTGCTGGGTTCACACTTCTTCTCAATGATCTCAGAGGGCTTTTCCAACTTTAATGATTCCACGACACCATGACATTTGGTCAGCCTCATCTTCTGTGATACAGCTGGTACTCCTTCTGGACCCTGAGTGGGAACAGTTGATCTCCCATCTGATACTCCCAAAAGCTGGAGAAGTTTTACCTTCATACCCACGTTGCCCTTGCCCTTCACAAGACTCCTGCAGCTCCCTGCCATGTCACAAGTAACAGGCTGTGGTGTAGTAGGAACAACTAATGGATACTCTTAAAAAGGAGTCTGATGAACAAAAATACTCATCTTAGATCCTGATCTTGTCCTTGCTTATGTAAACCTAGAAGATCTCGGGATGCAGCGAATGCAGATGAGTTGAAGCACATACCCTGAGTGAATTGCCCTCCTATTGACAGGGTTCAAACTGAACTTCTCAGCCACTGCCCCGTCAGCAAGGCTGCTGGAGAGTGTTGCACTACACGTCCATCAGCAGTGACATGAGAATGGGGAGGACAGGCTGGAAAACAACCCTCTTCCAGTGGGCTGAGACCCAGTTTTCTTCCCTGCTTCAGGAGGCACTTGCGCCCTGCTACAGGTACACACCAGCAGGACCAGGATGTGTAAAGTGGAGTTGAAGGAGATTCAGATCCATTCTCAGTAAGCTAAAGGATCACAGCAAGCTTTGCAAGATTACCCCCAGCTTCCCTTTCCACCAAGAAAGAGCAAACCCAGGAAACCACCCCAAATCCAGCTCTCAGCTGCAATAAAACCTTGAAAGGGAGGAGCCAGTTCAGCATATTCAGATGAATTTCAGCCATTCCATTCCAGAAGGCTGAATTAAGTTGCTTCAGCACTGTCAGAGCAGGGGTTTGTTTGTTTGTTTTCTTCCCCCATGCCCATGTTCTTGTGCAATGATGTTGACTGTTGAAAGGCTTTTCATTTCCACAGAGCACAGAACACCAGCCCCATTCCCCTGATCAGCTCTACCCAATCTGGGACAGCCTCCCTCCACCTTCTGGTTAGTGGCATTGCTGAGTTAAACTGCAAGAAATCCAGGTTCCCAAAGTATTTCACACAGACCTGCTTGTAACAAAAGCTCCCGGGAGATTGGAGCTGGCAGGTCAAGGCTGTCCCAGCAGTAAAGACTCCTCCAGTGAGTCACCCCGTGTTTCTGGGTGGAGCACTTCACACACGTGACACGCCTCTCCTACGTATGAAATCATTATCTCCTTATCTCTCCATCCGTCTTATTTAAATTGGAATTGATGAAGTTTGGCACAAACAGACAAGTCAAGGTTTGTCCATGTGAAGGCAGCCTGCGAGGACATGCCCGTGGCAGCGACACTGGGCACAGCAGAGCTGCTGTCGTGACCCATCCCTCCCTGCAACACCCCTGCCGTCACACAGCCCCTGTCACCTCCACGCTGCCATGCCCACGGGTTAGGACATCTGTCAGAGCTACTTTACAAGCAGTTCTGATGTGAGGACAAGCCACAGTCCACAGAACAAACCACCCTTTAATTAGAGCCACCTCCCACTTGGAGAACACGCACTGGCAGTGGCACACACACAGCCCTTCTTCCTCCTTCAGTGGCAGCTGTCCACATGTGCACATCTGGGCACATCCTCACTGGTGCCCCGAGGGGAGGGTGTCGATCCCAGCAGATGCTGGTAGAATGATCAACAGACTGGGGAAACCTGGAAAACCAGTGCATGGACCTGGGATAGACTCTTGGGGTGCTGATTATAGCTGTCCACGAGACCCCATTCTTGGAATTAATAAACATCCCACTGGAGCATTTCCTGGCCATGGTGCCCTGAGGTTTAAGGAGGACATTTTCCTTTCTGGTGGCTGTAAAATGATGATGATGTAAGTGATCTTAGAGGTCTTTTCCAACCTTAATGATTCTATGACTCCATGAAAGTGCTGACACATTTGGCTGCACATGTGCAGAGGACAGAGAAGTGCTTACCAGCCCTCGGCTCGCAGTGAGGTTCTGCAGAGCTCCAGCACAAGCTTCCAGGGTCGCATCCTTCTTGCTCTGATCCATCAGGGACAGGTAGGTGCGGATGGCATCAGAGTGGTAGAGCCAGCTGGGTCCTTTGGGTTTAAAATCCTCCTCGGGAAGGGGGACACCATACTCATCATTCTACAAAGAGATGAGAAACTGGAAGCTCAGATCCTGCTCTTCACTTGCAGCCCCTGCCTGGGGCTGAACATCCCATTCCCAACCCCTGTGTGGCCCATCTTACCTCCATTTTCCCACTCCTGCTGTTGAAACAGCCTGTGAGAGTTTTGTCCATGTAAACGCTCCGGGCCATGTGGTTGAGCTGGGTGTATTTGTTGGGAACCTCAGCATCCAGGCGGTAGGAGAGGTTGTGCAGGATGCAGATGCAGTTCTCCACAGACTGAATCACCCCCAGAATAAAAATGCAAACATCACATTAAGCAGAAAAATATGGAGCAGCACCTGCTATAGCTCCAGAGAGGACATGTCCCATGCCATAATCAGCTTTTTCAACTGTTGCACCACTACATGTGCTCCTGATCCTGCTTTGGGAAGGATGGATGGAAAGGAAGAAGGAGGTGGATTTGACATGAAGGAAGACCACATAGCCCAGATGCTGCAGTGTGGATCTCAGGGAGGTGACTGACTCAGTGAACCTTGGTAGGTCTCACTGCCACAGGCAAGCTGGCGAACAGGAAAGGTGTGGGAGTCGACATGCCTTAGGTAGGGTGGAAAAACTCCTGCCAGAAATGGACTTGTAAAGAGAATGAAGAGAACAGCCTAAATGCTGTAAAATCAGAAGTTTTTAATGTTGTTTAAACATGTTTCAAAATGGCTTTTTTTGTAAGTTTTTGCTAAGTCACAGCTTCTTCTTCCCAAAATGCGTTTCAAAAACTGTTATCTCTACTCAGGAATGTGCTGGGAAGAGATCTGGAAGTCTTCTTATTGGCCTTTATTAACCCTTTCCTATTGGATGTTAACCCTTACTTGTTATTGGTGGATTCTGTAAACTTTCAGGGATTTCTATTGATGTTTTTCTGATCCTCCAAAAGCCTATATATGACCCCTATCCACAATAAATCTCTCTCTTGCTCGTCTCTCTCCTCTGGTCTGTGTGGGTCCGTGCTGGGCTCCCTGGGGCCAGGAGGAAGGGGAGCAAGGGGGGAGCATTCCCCCAGCAGGTAATGAGCTGATAACTCAAACCTGTGGTGCCCCTTTATTCCCAGCCACCGCCGCAGAAAGGAGACCGTGGGGGTGGTTCCACCAAACTATGAAATGCCAAATCTCGCAAGTCCTCCTCTTGCCATACTCAGCTTTCAGTTACATTATCCAAGTCACAGCCCCAGATCAGGTGACACATTTTACCAAGAACACTCTTTCAAGCCTCCTTTACCTGATGTCAGAGTGGCCAATGGAAAGAGCAAGGGAGAATTTGACTGGGTGTCCGTAACCAACACCAAAACATGTGGTTACGTTTCCAAAGGGCTGTGTTCTGTATGTGCTGCTGAAACTGGTCTGGAAAAGGCCATCCCCAAAAGAGGATTTGCTCAATCCTGAGGTAATTTGAAATAATTTTGGCACTTTCCTAGACATTGAGGACTTCAGGGTGTCGACCTCCTGAAAATGTGCCCGTAAACACTATTTTATCAGGGTCTGGCAGAAAGATGCCAGTTCCTGACTTCTTGCTGAACATGGTGCTAATCTAGGGGTTATCCACTTGAGTCCTGCTGGATGAAGAGACGTGGTGATGGGAAGAGCAAGAGATGGAGATTAGGATGCTGGAAGGATCTCAAGGTGGGAAGGGAAGGGAGTAAAGCATATTGGGGGCTCAGTATTTTGGTTTGTCTTTGTGTTTGGGAATGGAATATTGTAAAACCCAGCTCTACTTCAGTCCCAGATCCCAGAGGACTTGTAATCCCACAACAGATCCCACTGGGGCTCAGGAGGACAAGAGCAGCCACGGAGAGTCCAGTCCCCTCTTGTGTTTGAAAGGGATTTTGAGATAGTCCCAAAGCTGCAATTATTAACCACGGGGCTGAACTCCAGGAAATAATCTGGGGTGAGCATCTGGTACCTTGTCATCAGGTCGGTTGGAAGCCACACAATTCTGGGCATAAGTCATGACAGAATCAATCAAACCAGGGTAATTCCTCATGGTCTGGCGCCCCATGTCTGCAGAACTCAGGTTTCTGAAGGAAAGGCATCGAGGAACATGTCAGGAGAGAAGGAGAGAGCGTTAGTTGGGCTCTGTTCTGGCTGTGGCTGTCATTGAATTCAGGGATTTTTTTTTGTGGATTCAGCAGGGCTGATCTACTGCTCTCATTTTGGAGGCCTTCTGTAGGACTGTGCTGGTGCACAGCTCTCTTGTTGCTCTTCAGGACTGATTTAACCTTGGAAAATGTCCTGTTAAGGAGAAGACACTCTCCTAGTGAGAGTAACCAGCAGGATGTTACTTTAGAGACTGTGCCTGTGCCATTTACACCTCGTTTCTCCTGCCAAAGGGAAGACTGGCTAAAGACCATTTGGGGTTATTGTGATCGCCAGGAAGGTGCAAATGCTTGCAAGCTCAGAGCTACCAGGGCCAATAGCAGTGCCTGATTCTGACACAGGGCAGAGGTGCTGGAGAGCAGCAATAGCTCTGACCAGAGGCACTGCCCAGTCTGTGAAGTTGTAATGGATTCCTGGGCACTAGTGGCTGCCAGGACAGGGTTTTTCCAGTAACAGGAAATTTTTTTTGTTGTTGTTTTGTTGTGTTTTTGGTTTTTTTCATTCCCTGTTTTATTCCCTTGTAGCTTGCAAATGAAAAACAAAGAGAGGCTGGCAGTCATTGTGAGATATTCACTCCAGGCGTTCCAGAACTGGATTTGATGTTCACTGTGATTTGCGGACTCCTCATTAACATGAATTCATCTGCAATCCAGAAATGCTTGAGCAGCAATGGCTCAAGGCCAAGGCAAACCCAAGGCCGTTCTCATCTCTGAGTTATGATGTGGCAGGGCAGTGAGTCACAGCAATCCTGGCTCACCCCTCAGAGCAGGGGCTCCAGACTCAACTGTCCAGCTTTCCTCACTCTCCTTGCTCCCCAGTCCTGCTCCCTTTGGCCTTTTGAGCTCCCTCTCTGACCTGCATCTGCCAGTCTTCAGCAGGGGGTTGGACACGGCTGTCACAGGCTCTGGTAAATCTCTGCACACAGAGCCTGCCTCGAGTTGAACTCCACGGAAAGCTCCTTTTACAACCTGTCACCACACTCCTTCCCTCATTTTAATGGGATATTTTGTGGCATTGGTGACTCGAGATGGTCTTAGAGTTGAGCACCTCATACACAACATCCACCACATATCCCCACGTGAAGCTGCAAGGGGAAGCTGCCCTGCACGACAGGGAAGGGACCAGCACCCAGTGCCTGGCAGGGAGCAGCACCCACTGTCTGTCAGACACGGTTCTCAGCCACAGAAGACGATGGTATCACGTCTCCAGAGGCCCCTGCTGCATTCACCCAGTTGGTTTCACAAGCAGATACAGCTCCTGCGAGCCGCATGTCTGGGAAGGGCGCGGCCGGTGCTGCGCTCCCTCGGGGAGAGCTTCCCTTGATGAAAGCACCTAATTATACGGGGTAGATTCTTTTTCCCCACTTGGTTCCCATTGAGACAGGGAGCTCCCATCCAAGTGGAGGAGGGTGGTAGGAGAAACAGCAAGTCAGGGCGAAGATCCTCTACAAACGGGCTCTGGCTTTTCCCGTGAAAAAAATGAAGTACTCTGGGTTCAGCCTGTGCCTCGTGTTTTGTAGCTGAGCTGCCCGACGAAAAGAGGCAGGAAAAGTCCAGGGTATTGGGACTGTTCTGTGCTAAAACAGTTATTAAAATAAGTGGGAAAATGCTTGTTTTCCCCACACAGAAGATTCTGTCTTTTTGTCACTTAATGCCCAAACCGGTTTGTTTTCTAGCAAGTAAAATTTTCTCTTGGAAGCCTCAAAAATCTAAAGGCAAAATGTGCCCAGGTTCCTGATCTGAGCTGAACACTGACGGGTTTCAGTATTGCACAAAGTGAGTCGCATTTTTCGGAGAAAAGTTTTAGCAAGAAAAAAACTGTTTAAAAAAAATTAAAACAAACAATTAAAATAAGCTACTCCACAAGTATTTTACATGTGGTTTTTTTTCCTGCACCTTCTCTGAGGAAAACTTTCTCAAGGAGAATTTCTAATTAACACAATTGTAGTGGGCATGTCTTCAGCTCATTGTTAGAGGATTTAGATGGCTTCAGCTTTCGCCAACAGACACAAGCTGCAATAAGTCCCTGCTTGGTGACTCACCTCAAACACCCTGTGGCATTGAAGAACACCTCTGGGTCAATAATTTCTCTTGTCCTATTGCAGCTGCCATCAGACCAGCCAGAGAAAGGGATGATAACACAGTCTGTCAGGACGGGGAGGGCCTCCTGTATCAACTCTTCTTTTAATTCATCAGTGGAGGAGAGGTTCCAGAGCAATCCTAGGATGGAGGTGGGAGACAAGCTCAAGCTCAAGGGGGTCACCATGCATTAGGAATTTTCTTTAGGTCAGACTGAATTCCAGCACCAAAATCCTTCCTCACTTCACCTCTCTTTGAGCTAGGGTGCAGAGGCTGCCCAAAACCCAGTCTCTGCATCCCTATGGGAGACACACAGGATGGGCCCCATGTGAGGATGGGCATCCAAGCACCCTCCCTCCTCCCAAAATTGCCATTAGGTTGCAGAGGGAGGGCATCTCTCTAAGGATCTCATAAAGTCTTGCACATGAGACCTCAGATCCAGCTGAGTGTGATCTGCAGCAAAAAAACTCACATTAACCCCTCGAGAAAAGGTGAGACATGAATTAGAGAGCCTGCCCAACCATGTTGGGGTTTCCAGCACTCTTGGTCTTCCCTGGGAACATCACAGTGGCCTGGGGTTCAGGAAGGCATGTGGGTGGCAGGGTGACCACAACTGCAGGGGGAAACCTGGGGCAGGTGCTTCCCCAAGGGGCACTTTTGAAATGAGGAACCCTTATGGGACATTTAAGGGCCAGGACCTCCTCTGCCTTCTGACTTAGGTCACCATTTGGAGCAACAGGAACATAAAACACCCCTTTTGTGGTATGACAGCCCTGTGGCTACGGGGCCTTCGTGTGCTGGAGCAACACGGGCCACAGGCTGTGGGGAGCACGATCCTGCCGAGGGCTGGGCAGTTGTACCTGTCAGCTGCTTCTGGATTTCAGTGTTCCCTGTCCTCCGGAGGAGGCTCACACACTCCCTTATCCCGTTCTGCCGCCGGGTTTCAATCTTGTTGGTTGGATTCTTGAAGACCAGGTTCCGGAGGGCCCCGGCTGCTGCCCGCTGAACGTTCTGGTTCGTGCTGCGGAGCAGCTCCACGAGCTTGGCGATGCCCCCCAGCCGATAGACCTGCACCGGGAGAGACAGGCTGCCATCAGCTCAGCGTGCCGGGACAGGGACACCCGGGACTGCCACGGCAGTGCTGGGAGTCACAGGGAGCTTCCTGTGCTGCTCGGACTCAGGGGAGCTGGAGAAGCAGAGCTGGCCTGGAAGGATGGCCAGAGATGGCATGTCACAGGATCACAGAGTCACAAAATCACAGACTCACAAAATCACACTCACAGAACCACAGAATATGCTGGGTGTTGGAAGGGACCCACAAGGATCATCAAGTCCAACTCCTGGACCTGCTCTGGTCCACGCCCAAGAGTCACACCATGTGCCTGAGAGGATCATCCTTGATCTCTGCACCATTGGTGCTGTGGCCACTGTCCTGGGGAGCCTGTTCAGTGCCCAACCACCCCCTGGGGGAAGAACCTTTTCCTGAGATCCAACCTAACCCTACCCTGACACAACTCCAGGCCATTCCTTGGAGTGCTGTCCCTGGTCCCCACAGAGCAGAGCTCAGGGCCTGTCCCTCCTCTGCCCCTCCCCAGGAAGGTGTAACTGCAGTGAGGTCTCCCCTCAGTCTCCTCTTCTCCAGCTGGACACACCAAGTGCCCTCAGTGTCCTCACATGGCTTCAAATCAAAGCCCTGCCCCATCTTCATTGCCCTCCTTTGGACACTCTCTAATGGCTTTAGATCTTCCTTATATTGCAGTGCCCCAAACTGCCCCAATATTGCAGGTGAGGCCGCCCCAGATCAGAGAAGAGTGGGACAATCACCTCCCTCACCCAGCTGGTGATGCTGGGCCTGATACCCCCCAGGACACAGGGTTCAGGTCATAGGTCATGACCACAAAGCTGCTGGCGTGGAGGTTGGAGCTTAAAGCTTAAGCTCTGTAAGTGGATGTCTGTGAGTAATGGCCGTGGACCGAGTCCTTTGCTGATGTAAATGTGCTCCCACAAACTTTCACCAACCTCCACAGTTTGCATCAGGTGAAAATGTTGCTCTGCCCATCTGCAGAGGCCATTTATAGCCATGTAATGACATGCTGTGGTAATTTATCTGCATCCTGGAACCACGGGCTGAGCTGAGAGGGATGCTCATGGCACCATGTCACTTCCCCCGAGCTCAGCCTCTCCAGGTGCTCCAGCACCGGGAAGGGCTGTGAGCCCAGACCTGCAGGACACCACACACGCGACAGAGAGGTGTGAAGGCAAATTCCTCCAGCTGAGCTCTCCAAAATGATGAGCATTCCTGCTGTAGGATGTCCTCTGTACCAGGACATGATCCTGCCTGGAGCCCCTCCTGGCACAAACCAACCCCCCTGGCAATAGGCAGTGAATGAACACCTTTCACAAAACAAGTATGTGCTCAGGTGACTCACAGACCTACTGTGACACAACTTTTCTGGGAAGCCATGGGACAGGCCACTGCTCAGAGAGTGTTTTCAAAGGTAAATCAAGGGTGTGGCGACCCCCACAATTAGCCCTGTTAAGGTGGGCTGGGGGTTCTGCACTTGATGCAGACGCAGCAAGGGCACAGGGGCACACCCCCACACGTGCCAGCACATCCAGCTCCACCGTTGCGCCAGGAACTGGAAAGCCACCTATGTAGGGTTGGCATTTTGATCAACCCATGTTTGCATGACTGCAAACCCAGCAGGGTGGGAATAAATTTTGGTGGCAGTCTTGCTGCAGCGGATCCATCCTTCGGGCTTGCACCCTTGATGCATTTTGGCCAAGTAATTGAAGAGCAAGAACATAAGAAAAATAACCTGGGCTGTAAGAAGGGCATCTGTTTCACCAAATATCATAGAATGATGGAATGGTTTGGGTTGGAAGGGACCTTAAAGCTCATCTCATTCCACCCCCTGCCATGGGCAGGGACACCTTCCGCTATCCCAGGTTGTTCCAAGCCCCGTCCAACCTGGCCTTGGACACTTCCAGCAATAGGGCAGCCACCACTGTGGATATGCAAAATCTGTGCAGCCATTTCCCAGGCTTTTTCAGCCACCTGAACCAATGGGTTAATCGGTGATTTTGTACAGAGTCACTGGAAATCACAGTGGGACTTGGGGCAACTTTGTCTGACACTGCAGCTCTGAGACAGTGAAAGATTCATGTGGAACTGGGAGCAGCTGCACCCAGAAGAGGACACTGGATGGCTGCTTCCGTCTTGCCAGACCCCATCAACCTGTGCCACAGCAGCTTATGGTGATAAGGTGAACACAGTCCCCTACGTTACAGTCCTGACTAACTGCTGTTGTGAGACAATGGCCACTAACAGTTGAAAAGTTGGAAAAACCACCTAATTAATTCCTGAATGTGACTACGGAGATATAAGGCTCCTTTGTGGGTCCCTTCCAGCTCAGGGTACTCTGTGATTCTGTGATTCATGAAAATCAAGGATCCTTGGTACTGGGAAAAACAAGCTCCATCCATCTCTTGTGCCGTCACATCCCGCGTGCCAGCAGAGCTCGGAACGGGTTTGCTCACCTCTTGCTTGGCAGACTCATCCTGGAAGCATGTGTGCTGGAGGTAGTAAGCACCCATGGCCTGGTATTTGTCATCAGAGGAGCACAGGAGCTGGATGGCTTTCTGGATGGTCATTGTCCCAGCGTCTATCTCGTCACCACAGATTCTGTGTTAAAGAGAAAAATGGCATTGGTTGAGTGCTCAGACGGAGGAGCTACAGCAGTACTTTGAATGAGTGGGAAGGAATCAATGATAAAATGTAAAATATTATCACATTCCCATAGTGCACAAACAGTGCTCCCCTAGAACATTTCTCTGTCTCAAAAAAAGAAATGGTAAAAGGTGGAAAATACATGGTGGAGGGCACTGAGCCTAATAAATTACAGATCCAGTCTATCCAGAAGCAAAGGAGACAGAAAATGAAAGCTCAGTTGCGGTGCTGGATGTCTAATCATGTCTCAAGTGGAAGGTTTAATGAACAGAGAACCAGTCTTCACTGCTCCTCAATAAAAGAATGAGTGGACAGGAGTGAAACCATCCACCAGGTTATTAGGACAATGCAGTGTAGGCAGGTGATTTTCCCACAGCGTGTGATCCTTTGATGTGAGATGTGGTGGAAGTAAAAATGTGAGAGCAGTTGATGGTCTCAGGAGGCCTCAGCAGATCCCTTAGGAGAAGGCAACTGGCACGTCTGGAGTGATGGGGTGGACAAATAACTGAGTTTATTGAATACTAATAACAGCACTGAGACATCCTGCTCCCAGGGGATGTTCACTTTGGTAGTCTCCATGCTCTCCATAAAAGTTGACCGTTTCCCCCATCCCATGTTAGAGGTAAAAAATGTGCCTAGAGATTCCAGAGGAAGGATATGATACCACTGGCCTGGGGCAGGACTGGAACGTTGGGAGAAGTACAAATGCTGGAATGTTTGTCCACTTGTTTAGAAATAAGAAGGTCCTGCTCCTTTTGGCTTTTACTTATTCAGCATCATCACAGATGTTTTAATCACACAAAATTGGAAAAGGGTCCAAACTTTCAGACTGATGAAGGGGGTCTGAACTGCAAAGCTTGCCTGTGTTTCCAGTTATAGAAATTAGTCTAATTAAAAGTTGCCTTCTCCTCTCATCTGCAGCAGGATCTCCGCTTATTGCAGCAGTGTCTGAGTGAAGTTTCATCACAACAAACAGCCCCGGAAAGTTCAGGACTGAGAAGAGTGAAAACCCAACTCCTGTTTGGTTGTTCCTGTCAGCAGTGACAGGGCACTGTCACTGGGAAGTGCTTCACTAACAGTGGATGAGATCCAAAAGTGTGAGGGCTTTGCTGGGCCAGCTGGGCCTGACTGATGTTATTCCCCGTGCAGGACCCAGCTGGGACTGATGGTGCGTTAGTTTTACCTGGAAATCAGGAAACCAGTTCCTCTTTGAGCCTCATTTATTTATATACATTTTTACTCCATGTCATACCTGTGAGTGACTGTGCAGGGGGAATGATCATACTCGTGGCTGATCCTCTTCAGACAATCCAGTAGACTAACAAAACATGGTCATTCTGAATAAGTTCTTCAGATGAGCCCATTACATTTGAAGTATTAAATATCACTACCAGAGGACAGCACTTCTAGGCATGGGTTGTAGAGTCATTTTGACTGTGCCAAAGAAACGTTTAAGAATAAAGGTCTAGAAAGGACACCCACACGTGGTCACCACCCCAGCAGCTTACAGTAAGGTAAAATATTGTATCCTTAAAGAAAGGTTTCCTTCCTCACAGTACAGATCAGTGAATAATATCCACAGTTGGATAATGAATTTCACACAAAATATCAGAAACCAACAATGAGGTTGTGACATGGGAAGGCAACATGAAGGTCTCTGGTCTCCACTACCTTCAGTGGCATAAAGTTGCACACAGTTTACGTTACTCATTCAAGCACCTGTGGAGCCAATGAAGAAAAATAGGTGCTTCCAAAAACCGTTTTTCCTAAGGCAGGAAGACCTGCCCTCTGGAGATATCTCTGCCTCTCTTGGAATGCAGGAATGATAGACAACAGCCTTGGATTGGACCTTAAGCATTTGATAGCTAAGGCTGGAGGAACCTATTCCACTTCTATTTCTACACTGACAATAACACATCACTTGATAATATGACTTTTCATCAGTTTGAATCTTCATCAAAACTTGGCACCAAGAAACTTCCCTTAAACTTGCAACAAGGAAACACAAAACTGGAGAGACAAAGTTTTAACTAGAAATTATGGAGCCCCAGAAGTCCTTGGTTTGACCCAGGATGTTGGGATTTTCACTTCAGGTTTTTTTCATGCTCCTGAGACACAACAGAGCTGAGACCCTGATGGATCCTGCCCCAGAGGGACTTCTCCTTTGAGAATTGGGACCCTCCCCAGTGTGGGGAGGGAGGCAGATTAGTGAAAATATCAGGTCAGTGGCCTTGTAAATCATGGTGATTTTTTTTCCTTTATAGTTTTTAGATCAAATGCACTTTTTCTGAGAAACAAGGATCTCCACTTGGTCCAGCTACTCAAGGAAGGCAATTTTCTTCCCACCCACTCCATAAGAGAGCCAAACCCTTATTCAGCAGGAAAAAACTAGGGATCCAAGTATGGGAAAAGATGGAGAAGGTTCCCTTTTCACTGCTGGCTCATCAGCAGGAGAAGTTCCAGTGGGTAAGTAGCTGGGCTCAGAGATTTCTCCTTGCTGGGAATGTAATGACCCTGGCAAAGCCCAGCTAAAGGGAGATTGCTCATCAGCCAGTCAGGGATATGCCTGACTAGATCTACACTATGGGAAAAACATCCTGCTCCAAGACAAACTCTTGGCGAGTGGCCATCTCCAGCCTGGGCCAGTGTGCCCGGTAGGAAGAGCTCCAAAGGTTGTTCCCCTTCCACAAGACAGAAGCAATCAAAATAGGAGGTGATTCAATGGAGGTAAATGGAAATTATTCAGTGGAGACAAAAAAGATGATCACACTCTGGAATGGAAGGGAAACAAACACGGAAGAGGGTCAGTGTCACAGAAAGACAAATTCCCTCACGTTGCATTAGCAGATCCATCTGTGTTAATCAAAGTTAAGTCTCCATCCTGGTTGCTGGGGCTACAAATCCCAGGAGACGAAGAAGCCAGAAAACTCTTAGCAAATCTCATTGTTCATTAATAACATCAGAGTGAAAACACTCAGGGTATTCAGCACATCCAAGCCTTTCAAAATAAAGCTGCACTGGAGCAAACCCGGCAGCCAGGCCCCATGCCAAGCAGCCACCTCCATCTCTGGGACATGGCACTGAGGTTTTGACGCCGCTGAAAGCTCAGCTGGAACTTCCCCCCAGGCTTTGCTCCATTCGGAGACACCACGGGAGATGGGCACAGGGTGACACCGGGCCCGTGACGGGGGATCCTCCCCACGAGCAGTGGTGGGAACCCTGCCAGGACAGAATCACAAACAGCTCCTCAGCACCTGCTTTGGGTGCAAACACACGGCTCAGACAAGTTCATATCACAAGGAGCCAGACTGTGAAATGGTCATTTTTAGAGGTATTTTGTCCCAAATAAGAACAAACCAAAATGAAGGTACCTTTTGTTGTACACGGATCTGCTTTCATGAGCTGGCATAGCCCTGGAGAATTAATGCTTTAATATTGATCACCTTTATTTATCCTAAAAGATAGGAGATAGATCAGAAAACACCCTCAGTACCTTTTCTGACTATTTCAAGAACCTCAGCAGGTTTTCACTGTTTTATGGTACTTCCAAGGGGCTGAGCTTAGCTGAGTAGTGGGTGGTTTAAGGGACACTCAGTCACTGTCTCTCAACTTCACTCACAGAGCACAGAGGCAGATGCAGCTCAGCTGGGGCCAAACTGGTGTCACCACAGACAAACATGAACCCCAAAAAACCCCAAAGGGTTGCCCCAGCCTTTACTGTCTCCTCCAGCAGCCAAGGTATCCAAGACCTTTAACAGAGCAGCATCAAGATATTACATATTTCCAGGTGCCTTGAGAGTCACTTGCTTTCACATGATCTCTAATGAGGTGTTTTAGTCTCCTTCATACACAGAGAACTCCAAAGGGAAATGTATCCATATCTTAAAACAAGGCAAAAGGTGCATGTGGGATTGTAGGTGTCCATTAATGGGTCCTGATCTGTATCAGCAACCCTTAAGCTGGGGAATGTCTGCAGACACCCCAGCTCACCTCTTCATCTCCTCAAATGAGAACACCCTGAGTCCTTCACCGGGGCTGGGATTAGTCTGGTCTCTCAGTAACATCTCCAGCTCAGACACTTGGAGTTCCCCTGGAGACAACAAGGGCACTGACTGGGTTGGGGGGTAACTCAGTGTCTGAGCTCCGAATTCAGCTTCACTGGCTGCTGCCTGAATCTCTGCAAGGCCACCAGGGGCCCTCAGCTCAGACCCAGGGATGTTCTGAACTGCTGGAACCAGATGACCAACTGGCCCAGGGCTTTTCAGCCCCACGGGGCACCTGAACCACAGAGTGCAACACGTCTACAAACAGAACCAACACAATGTCAGGTGGTGGTAGGCACAAGTTTTTTTGTACCTCAGATTCCAGCTGAAGTGGGACAAAGGCTCAAAAGTTTCTAGGAGGCATTAAACATCACCTCCTTTATTACCTGTTCTTGTTACCGGCACCTGATGACCAAGCAAGATGTAGAAACTCTTTTCCTGACTGGCCATAAACGACATAAATAATATCGCAAGATGTTATTTAGCCAAAAGCTGCTGAGCTCAGGGTGACACCCTGTCACTTGGAGCATGTTGCAAATACCACCTACCAGAGGAAGTGATTTAAAGTGAGCAAAGATGGGTAGTCTTCACCAGCTGCTGAAATCACCATTGCTGAGAGTTTCCAGATCTGAGGGATGTTAGAAGAAAGGAGAAGGGTTCTGGGGGGATGAGGGAGCTCTGGACACCAAGAAGACTGTCTCCAGCTCCATCAAGTACCTGGACTCATCCCAGAGGGCTGTATTTTGGCAACATCTGAGTGCTGCTCATTGAGAACTGCCACCAGAGTAACCTGTGGACATCTGGTCCCAGGACAGATGTACTGAGCTTGGAAATGTAGATCCAGATATGACAAAATGCTTAGAAAGGCTTTAAGTCTCTGAGTGGTTAAAGAGAAGCATGTCTGGAATCACAGAATCATTTAGGGTGGAAAAGACCTGCAAGATAAGTCCACCCTATGCCCTATCCCCACCTTTTCACCCAGCCCAGAGCACTGAGTGTCATGTCCAGTTGTTCCTTGGACACCTCCAGGGATGGGGACTCCATCACCTCCCTGGACAGCCCCTTCCAGTGTTTAACAATGTTTAAAATTCTTCATGGAAGAAAGGAAGGGGCATCAGAAGGTCCCTCTCGGCTCACTGAGGCAGGATCATAACAACAGGGCCAGTGGAAGAGAATGTACTTCGGGAGGAGTTTTCTCCAAGCAAGTCACTGGTTCTCAACCTCTTGATCTGACAAACAGTGCAAAACTCAGATTTCATCACCAGAGCCAATGCTATGGGGTGAGTAAAACCCTATGTCATGGTTTAGTTTATCAGAGAATCAGAGAATGGCTTTTCCTGAAAAACATTTAGGTGTTAAACTACTCATCAGCCAGCTGGAGGAAAGGTGCCTTCGTCAGAGTTGCTGTTGTAAGAGGAAGGACTCTCTGAGAGATAATTATCAAAGAAATAGCTCTGCTGTGTCTCACACAGCCAAAGCCAGTTCAATAAAAGGCAGCAATCACACAATCAAGAACAGTTCCAGAAATGAAATAACTTTGTGACCAAATGCAGAGGGATTGTTCAGTACAGTATTTCACACTCAGTCAAATACTTGTTGCACAGTCAGTATTTTGATATTGCCACACCTTTCTCACTACGTGAGAACATCCAGTCACCCATTTTTCATCTCACACCATCCAAGGGGATCAGATCCATAGCAGAAGACATCTGAGAAGCACCACTCTTGAACCAGCACTGACACTGTCTATAACCATTTTATTATAGAGGAATTTTGTGTGGCAAACAGACCCAGTGGATCACAGGTCCTACAGCAATCACTGTCACAGCAATGGAAATCACTACATGGATCACCTTGGAAAGCATGGAAAGCATCCAGCCCTTCCCTGGCTCATGCAAGTGGTTTGCAAACCTGCAGACAAGACATCCACCCACACAGGAGATTTACAGCACAAAACCCCAACACAAAATGATCCCTGTTACAAAGGCACAAACTCTACCTGGAGAACAACTAGAAGAGAAGGACAGAGCCCCAAACTGGGCACTTGAGCAGCTGTGACCCAGCTGAGCCCTGTTCTGCATGCACAGGTTAATAATGGAGTACCTACAAGCAAATCTCTCCCTACTCAAAGATCAGGTGACCCAAATGAAGACTGAGATCTCCAAGGGGAGAATCCTCCAAACACAACAATCCTACACAGCAAAGAGAGCCCAGACATGGTCCTAACCCACCTCTGAAGGCCCCTTCCCACCCAAAGCACGCTGCAGAACAAGGCTAATAGTGACTGCCAGATACTTTCTAGGGGCCAATAGTCTTCCAAACGAGTAATTTTTCCAAAGAGGAAAATTCCTTCCTATGCTTCCAAAGCTTTACGGACAACTGATGCCAACCTCATCTCCTTTGAGCAGAATTCCTTGCCCAAGCCCTCAGTACTAGTCCAGCTCTGCAGTCTCAGGTGGAGCAGGGGGTGTGGCCCAGCCAGATCAGATTTACTCAGGGGACACAGCCCCAGCCGAGCCTGTGACTTGGAGCCGACGTTTCCACATCAGAACCAGTTCTGCCAGATGGGCCATGCCCCGAGCCAGGAGAAGTGTATAAATGGAGCCACTCCCTAAACAGGAGGCATCCAGCACTGGAGAAGGTTCCTCTCACAAGAGCAGTTCTCCTCCTCAGAAAATGCCATCATTCTTCAAGTGACCTTTCCAAAGCAATGGCCGGGCCCACAACCGCGAGCGCTGTGCAGAGCAGGGCTTGGCTTGGACAGAGCCTGCCTGGGAGTAACTTCTCAAAAGCAGTGCTCTCTCTAGAAGAAGGGAGCTGCAGCCCCATGTTTACTCACCCTGCCATCCCTCCAACTACACTTTTATGCTCTTTACTCAGAAATTCCTTAGAACAAGTTATTCCCACCTTACGTAACACCTGTTTCCTGTTCCAGAGGATTTACAAAGCTGCTGACAGCAGCAAGTCATTGCCACCAGTGCTCTGGGTTGGCCAAGGCTAATTTTGCACGTGTTAAACAAGAAGTAACTGGACACATGGGTAGCCAAGGTTTCATGACAACATGCTAAGGGGTGAGTGATGCTTCTCGGCATACATGCCCTGGGACACACTCCTACTCAACACAAAACCAAGGAGGCTTAGCCAGAGAAATCTGGAACATTCAGATGTGAAAAGGGGCCTGATTTGGCTCACAAACTGCTGACTGTGAGGGGGTTTTCTCAAAATCTACATCATTCCTTGGGGCAATGGCTCAACAGTTTCTGGCCTTTGGTGGGAGTTATGACAAAGTCTATGAGCCCTGTTAAATAGTGTCATTCTTATGCTGCAGTGTGCAAATTCTCTTTGGGACCAGGGAACACCAGGAATGAGTTTGGGATCTTATAGGATTTGTGTGAGAAGCTGCCACATCTGTCTGGGAGTTGTGAGAACTTCTGGGTGGGTGCATGTATGATGGCAGTGCAGCAGAGGTAGTGCAGTAGCCCTTGGAAAGGCTTGTGGAAGCTGCAGACCCTCCTTCTCCAGCCCATTAGAACAGTGTTTTGCAGCTCAAAACGTGGAAACCACAGTCTTCCAAGACTTCCAACTCTTCCAAGACCATGGTTTGTGCAGACCAAGTGTATTCCAAGGCTGCAGCAGAACATGGTTGGTGCTGCGGAGCTGGAGGCAGCTTTCAACCAATACCCCAATAACAGCACCCAAACAAGGCTGATTTTTGGTGGGAGCTCTGCTGCATTGTTCAGTTACATCCTTGGGAGTATCCGAGCTCCCTGTGGCGTTTTATCTGCCCTGTTGCTGTAGGCAACTTCTACAAGAAGGGATCTGATGCTGACATATGGTGGACCATCCTCCACCCTTACGTATTTCCTAACCCAAATGGGACTGGATGCTCTAGACAGCAAGGAATTAACAGCCTCCACTGATTCCTCTTTACTGACTAGGCAAATTATTCCAGTTAGGGTATTTATTTCAATTTTGGACTCAATTTTTTTTCTGGAACCAAAATCAGACCTTTTGGGCAGATGAAACACAGGCTGGGTGGAAAGAAGAGAGCTAAACACGACCACTCAGCAGATTCTCAGCTCTGCTCTGAGTCAGACCCTCAGGAACCAACTCCTTCAATAGGTATATTTTCTGCCAAACTGAAGCAGCCTGACAGCCAGGAGAGGCACCTAGACTGCACACCAGGCTTTCTGCTCTTCTCCTCCCCACCCTTATCCTGCAAAGGCGCTGTCGGTTAACGCCACCACAGAGACTGAGGCATCATCTTGCCCAACACCACACAGCTACAGCAGAGATACCTACACCAAGCCAGTCATATTGGTTTCCCTCCACGGCCCAGGAAGAGAAATAAACCCTTCAAGAGCGTGACTCATCTGACCCACTTTGTTGCGGGACGCGATCAAGCGCGGGGTGCACTGGGGAGAGATCTCCAGCGGCTGTGGAGCAGCTCAGGTGACCGGCTCTGACGGTCCTCCCCAACACATCTACGCTCCCTCAGATCGCAGCAAACTTACTTGGAGCTGGACTGAGCCTGCCCATAAACCGTGTCCTGCTTGCAGCTCATCATGGGCTGGGCATAGACCACATCAGGCTTGTTGCTGGAGGGGCAGGAGAGAGCCCGCGCTGGCATTTTTTTACTTGTCCTGGTAGTTCCTTGCTGGGTGCTGCAGCTGCTGTAGATGCTCTGGCGGTTCAGGGTCGCCTTGTGCTCTGCCCGGCCCCCGACCTGGCTCTTCCTGAGGGTGCCCCGGGGCGGTTCACAGTAGAGGTCGGGCTCGCTGCGGCTGCTCTTGATGTTCTGCACGAAGCAGTAGTCACTGCCGGCCCTGGGGCTGCACACGGCCCTGCCGTAGTGTTTGCTGCCCCAGCCCTCCATCTGGCTGTAGGAGCTGTAGCGCCTGTTCTCCACGTCCCTCTTCAGGGTCCCGTTGTACAGCTGGACAACGACAAAACAGGGCACAAAGCTGTTAGGAAGGAGCTGCAGACGCACGTTGCCAAGCCCGCTCCCGTGTGGGTGTCACGGCTACCACATCCCTGTGGCTCTCAGGTGTTTTTGTGGCCCAGAATTTGTGGGAGGTTATCCCACCTGCAGCCCTTACAAAAGTGTCAAACCCCGCCTTGGTATTTCACAGGATCCCAGGATATGCAGAGTTGGAAGGGACCCACAAGGATCAACGAGTCCAACCCTCAGCCCTGCACAGGACCATCCCCAACAGTCACACCCCGTGCCTCAGAGGGCCATCCAAACACCCCTTGAGCTCTGTCAGCCTTGGTGCCATGTCCACTGCCTTGGGGAGCCTGTTCCAGAGCCCAACCACCCTCTGGGAGAAGAACCTCTTTCTAATATCTAACTTAAATTTGGGACACTAACCTAATTTGGGACACTTACTGATCCGGTTGTGGCATCCAGGAGCTTTAAAGCAGGACTGAAAGCCCAAACATGACCCTGACAACAGAGAAAATGCCTTATTGCCAACACACACAGGGTCTAAGGAGCTCACAGTACATCTCTTGCCCTCACAACTGATGCCACATTCTCACCTTCCAACAGTGCCTGCATTTATTTTTAATTTCCTTATGCTATTGTCGTCCCCTCCCATCTAGTAGTTCCTTAGGAAGGGAGTAAAGGGAGTGAAAAATGAGTAAGAAGGGATTCTTGAATCAAACTGTGCCAAGAAACAAGTGGAGACAATGAATATCTGCTTATGAGTTACAAGGTGTGTAGTATCAGCTCACATTATGGGATGCTCTGGGAACAATGGAGGATGTGCAATAAAAACTGAGGTGACTAAGCAAGGAAACAAAAAAGAAAAGATAAAAGATGGTAAAATAAATCATCTGCAATTAACAAAACAAAAAATGGTTTAGCTGTTCTGTGTCAGTTCAAAATCACTGCACCACTTCACCAGAAGTCGTCCAGATTTGCATCAAGTTTGCCACACCAAGGATGAATTCAATATTCTTTTGCAATATTAAACATTCTGTATGTCAGTGCTGGCACCTGGAAGCCTTCAGGGTTGTATCCAAATGCGAGACAAGTCACTAAGGTGTGTACTCCACAAAGGAAAATAAATACAGCCATTTTAGTGCTGTTTGCCCCGTGACACTGAGTTTGTGCACTGCACCCCCTCCACACGCTGGGAAGTGGACTCTGGTCTCCAAGACATGCAGCAAACAGGGATAAAAAGAACTAAAGAATAAAACTGCCTGCCCTGTCCCCCTTTGCTTTATCTGGGAAAAGCTCATCTGTGGTCCCTTGTTGGGTCAAAGTGGTTTTTTCCTCATCTAACTCTCAGCAGTGGTACTTCAGGTGCTTCTTTCTGCAAAGGCCACCCAAGGGTCTCTTTGGCTGGGAGACAGACATCGACTCTGGCACCTCACTATTTCCATGGAGATGTGAAAAGCCCGTGCCTGGTGTAATAGCTCCTGCCACTGCAAAAAAAAAATCTGTACTTCCTAACCTAGAAACACCACGTGACAGAGAAATGGGAATTCTCTACAGTCTCACCCCGAGTCCCTCAGCCCTGAGCACACTCAGCATCATTCCTGTTCCCAACACTCTTCAGAATTGTCATTATGTTAATTAATTAAGCCAAATATTTCCATTAACAGGCTGATATTCAGGAATGCAGGGAATCCTCTCGGCTGTGTCCCAGAGAGCTGCATAAGTTATGGCTGACAACATCCCAGAGAGGTTCCCTTGCAGGCACAGCATCGGGGTGAGAGGAAACCTTTAGTCCAGCTGTGGTGGTACCCAGAGCCCTCTGTCGTTTGAAGGAGTTTTCCTGTTTGCATCTAAACATGTGAATTGTTGGAAGGGGAGGGAAGAGGAGCAGATTCTCTTTGCCTTTACTGCAGAGGACACAGAAACAAACCTGCTGGTGCTGCAGCACGGTGGGTCCAGGTTTGGTGCCACGGGTTTGGATGTGATAAGAGGAGCAAGAATGAGGCACATGTGATGGGTCTCAGGGGCTCCCTGGCAGTGGGGCAAGTCCTCTGGAATGTGTGAGGAGCAGCTGAGGGCACTTGTTGTGTTCAGCTGGAGAAGAGGAGACTGAGGGGAGACCTCACTGCAGTTACACCTTCCTGGGGAGGGGCAGAGGAGGGGCAGGACTGAGCTCTGCTCTGGGGGGACCAGGGACAGAGTCCCAGGGAATGGCCTGGAGTGTATCAGGGCAGGTTTAGGCTGGATCTCAGGGAAAGGTTCTTCCCCCAGAGGGTGGTTGGGCACTGAACAGGCTCCCCAGGACAGTGGGCACAGCACCAAGGCTGCCAGAGCTCAGGGGGTGTTTGGATGCTTCACAGGCACACGGTGTGACTCTTGGGGATGGGCCTGTGCAGGGCTAAGGGTTGGACTCAATGATTCTTGTGGATCCCTTCCAACTCAGCATTATTCTGTGATTCTGTGAAATGTCCAGGATGGACATGCACACAGGTTCTCTCCATCCCAGTTCTGCTTGGGATGCAGCACATGCAACAACAGTGAAGTGACCTTTCATGAAGTCATCATGTACCATGTACGCCCTTCTAAAGTGACATCATACTAATTTTTAAATTGATTTTCCCATGTTTATAAACCCTTAGGACAGTGAGGGATGGGATGGGATGGGATGGGATGGGATGGGATGGGATGGGATGGGATGGG
>VXAY01005112.1:0-40389 GCA_013399855.1 Oxyruncus cristatus | reverse complement strand
GGGGCTGCAGTGGGAAGGTGCAGGGTGGACTCTACTGCCCAGTGGAGCAGGGAACCCATTCCCAGGACTCGCCGTTGGCAGCTGCTGCGGGACAGACAGCAGCTTGTTAGACGTGAGCCCTGTTGGTTTTCTTTATGAGTCAGTTTAAGCGGAGTTTATTTTGTAGGGCTGTCAGAAGCTTCGAAGAGCCGTGGAGCCCCTGGGCATCTGCTGAGACTGACTCAGCCAACCTGTTGTTTATCTAAGGCTTTTGTTTGCTCTGCAGTGCTCTCACACTGCGGCAGGGCGGGCGAGGGAAGGTGTGAGTGTGTCTCTGTTTATTGGTACAGAATTATCAATTCTAGGTTTCCTGCTGGGTTTTACAGTGGCCTGTAGAATTATCCTCTTCCTTGCCAGATCTGGGATGGGTGAAGCAAAGTCACTGCCTGTTTGGAAAGACACCTTTCTGCAACACAGGGAGCCCTGAGTGGCAAGTCAGTGCAGGTCCCGGCAGGGTGGGGAAGCCTTTTGCAAACTCATGGGAAAATAGTTCCCGTGTGATGTGAAGCTCATTACCAAAGTCAGTGCATGACTTTTATTGCTGATTCTACCAGATGCTTGGCTGAGCCCATTTTAATCTCTTTCAAGTGGCATGGACCTAATTGGTATCTTAGAATTCCTCTTTGCAGCAGGAGCTTGATCCAAGGCCTCCAAATCGATGAGGAGTGTCCTGCCAGCCTCAGTGGATTTCAGACCTCTTTGCCAAAGAGTCCCTATGAATCCTTGCACAGTCTGAGCTGAACCCTTCTTGATCTCAGCAAAGTGCTGTGTCTGTGCCCTCAGAGCAGCTGTCCCAGACTAAGGCCTCTCTCCCCATTTTGGATGCTGACCCAGCTAAGTCGGAGACTGTCCCTGGAGCAATGGTGGCCAAAGCGATGGAATTCCCTGTGCTGTGATCTCCTCCCTGGCTGCAGCGATCACTGAGATAGGAAGCACGGCAAGGAAGGAGTGAGGCAGTGTGCCTGGAAAGGAGATGACATCTCTGAAGGTGAAGGTGATGCTATTACACCGTCTGTGGTTTAAGGAGCCACCTGACAACCACCTCCCAGCTTTTGCTGATGCCATTCTGCGTGTTGGGTGAGCTCTCCCTGTGAAGAGCAGCATTTAGGGGAAGGAAAGAATCAATCTCTGGCCTTCAAACCTCATAAGCTGCCCAGGTTTCCTAACAGCCTGAATTGGATCTGCCCACTGCTTGTGGGTGTTTGCCTGGTGTGCCAGGTCCACTTCTGTGCCAGGTCCACTTCTCTGCCCTTCAGGAGTGGGGAGAAATGCTGGAAAAGGCAAGGAAGTCCCACGGAGTGGAGTGGGGACAGAAAACAGTGATTCCCTCTGTACTGCAAGATCTGGAAACCATTTTGGAGAGCACAGGCTGTCACCAAGGCTTCTCCCCATGGGAACTGATAAGTCAGGGCAGTTTGGTAGGTCTCTCCTTCCAGCACACAATTCCTGTGGTAACGTGAATTTGTAGCCCTGAAAGCTACTGGTGTCCTGGGCTCATGCCCCAGTGTGGGCAGGAGGTGAGTGAGGTGATCGTCCCCCTCTACTCTGCCCAGGTGAGATCCCACCTGGAGTACTGCCTACAGTTCTCGTGTCCCGAACATCAGGACTTGGAACTGTTGGAGCAAGTCCAGAGTAGGCCACGAAGATGATAAGGGGACTGGAGCACCTCTGCTATGGAGACAGGCTGGGAGATCTGGGGCTGTTCAGCCTGGAGAGCAGAAGATCGTGTCAGACCTCACAGCACCTTCCATTATCCGAAGGGGCCTACAGGGAAGCTGGAGAAGGACTGTTCATCAGGAATTGGAGTGACAGGAAAAGTGGGAATGGCTTCACACTGATGTAGAGTCGGCTTAGATTAGATATTAGGAAGAAATTCTTCCCTGGGAGGGGAGGTGAGGCCCTGGCACAGGTTGCCCAGAGAAGCTGTGGCTGCCTCATCCCTGGAAGTGTCCAAGGCCAAGTTGGGCAGGGCTTGGAGCAGCCTGGGCTAGGGGAAGGTGTCCCTGCCTATGGCAGGGGTGGAAGGAGATGAGCTTTACAGTCCCCACTACCCAAACCATCCCATGATTCTGTGGTTCCAGTCATTCCACCTTGCACTGTCTCGTAGGATTCAGGAGGATCCTCATGTGCAGCCAGGCAACCCAACATCCTGAATTTTAGCCTGAACTTCTCCTCCCTACTGTGAAATGGGTCTGTATGTTTGAGGCCAGGCCTTGGGAGCTGTTCATTCATATTAAAACAAGGTAGGGAGGGACAGGAGGAGAGGCAGCACTGGGAGCACTGGTGCTCCTGCCAAGCCCAGGCAGTAAGTGCTTCCCTGCACTGGCAGCAGCACAAACCTGCCTGTAAATTAATGAGCACTTGTGGATCACCAGTTCTCAGGCTGCAATATGTTTTAGGAACAACAGTTGGAATATCCAACAGTCTCACCAAACGGGTGAATAAACATCTTTAACCTTTTATTTCAGCCGTAATACAACTGGTTCTAAAGGGAGAGTCACTATCCCAATCATCGGCCATGAGTCTTTAGTCTTCCATAAACTCTTCTGCTTGTCAGGAAAAGTCCCTGCCCTCCTCCCACTTTCCAGAGAAGCAGAAGCACAGAGCAAGGTGCACCAGCCCTGAGAGTGATGCTCTGATCCCAGCTCTGCCTTTCCATGGGTGTTTCTGCCTCCTGCATCTGAGGACGCGATCAGTTCATTACCTGGCTCTCATTTTTTTTCCCCTCTTGCAATTTGTTTGTTTCTAGAGCAGCAGACAGAGAGAAGTGAAGGGCTCCGTATAAACACGTCAGGAGCAGGTTTCTCCCAGGCTGGAGGGCAAAGCACAGGCGATGCAACATGACAGGTCCCACCCTGAGTGATGGGTGGGGAAAACTCTTGATGCTGCTTGCGAAACGCTCCAGCTGCTGCCTCCTGCACTCTCCATCGCAGGGAGAAAAATTGCAAAACCAGCAAATACACTGTTTATCTATTTCTGAAATGCTCTTTCCCACCTCTCCTGGGTGCTGCCTTTTGCTATGATTTTTTGTTTTGTTTTGTTTTGTTTTGTTTTTGTAATGCAGCTGAGATTTGGGTCTTGGTTGTTCAGTTTGTTCTGTCCAGGGAAAGCAATGTCCAACTTGCTACTACAGAGCATGAAGCCTCTTGCGAAACCTCACAGGGACCCCAGGGTCTGATCAAGCAATGACGTACAACGACTCTAAATCTTTGTTTTCTTCGACAAGATTCCCCAAACCACTCAATTTTGGGCTTCTTTTAAACTTGAATGCGTCATCACAGGAAATGACACATTCAGACCTGAAATCCCAATGGAACAAACCTCCCACTGACAATGAGAGATGTTTGTGCATGGAAGCAAAGCCAGGCAGGGATAGCAGGGAGCGTTCCCGTGCAGTGGTGACAACTCACATGAAGATAAAGCACTTGGGAGAGAAAGCTGTGCAACCTTCTTCCACAGAAGCCATTTGGTTAAGAATTTTCAAAGTCTCTAGAGCAGAGGGATCCCCAAAGTGTGTGTTTTTCATTAGTGCCATAACAAACATAATTGCTGCAGGGACCCAGCTGGGTGGGCCAGGCAGGGCCAGAGCCCAAGGCTCCAGCAGTGGGGCCTGAGGAAAGCAGTGGCGAGCATGGGTGGACCAGTAGCCACTGGTCCCTACCTGTTCTGTGCCAGGATCCAACTCAGTTAACTGCTTTAATTGGAGCACCATTAGGCCTGACGAATATTCCTTGGTCTGGGAGCAGGGCTGCTCTCAGAGACGTTACTGAAGTAACATCTGAGCACCTCACAACAAGAAAGACACTGAGAGGCTGGAGCGTGGCCACAGAAGGGAATGAAGCTGGGGAAGGGGCTGGAGCAGCAGGAGCAGCTGAGGGAGCTGGGGGGGCTCAGCCTGGAGAAAAGGAGGCTTAGGGGGGAGCTTCTGGCTCTGCAACCCCCTGACAGGAGGGGGAAACTGGGGGGAGGTCGGGCTCTGCTCCCAGGGAACAAGGGACAGAACGAGAGGAAATGGCCTCGTTGTGCCAGGGGAGGTTCAGGTTGGACATCAGGGGGGATTTCTTCCTGGAAAGGGTGTTCAGGCATTGGAAGGGGCTGCCCAGGAAGGTGGTGGAGTCCCCATCCCTGGAGGTGTCCAAGGAAGGACTGGACTTGGCACTCAATGCTCTGGGCTGGGGGACAAGGAGGGATGGGGCACAAGCTGAACTCAATGATATCTTGCAGGTCCTTTCCTGCCATGACACATCTGTGACTGTGAGAGCCCTGGGCTGAGGTCAGCTCTGTGGGGGTGAGGGTCTGCTCGCCCCATTGGATGCAGGGCATCCCAACATCCAAGATTCCCAATCCAGCACACCAAGGGCTCATTTGCCCCTCGTTTGGGGCAGTGCTGGGGGGACTTACACACACATCAGGCCGGGGTGTTTCCTTCTCATGGGAGCAGCTGCACAGGGAGCCCAGGTGGGTGTCTGCACCTTGTCCTGGTACTGCCTCATCTTGATCATGCCACGACAGACATGGGAGTTGGGAATGCCCCTGACACCCTTGCAGGGATGGACTTGCCATCCCAGCAGACCCAGGCAAGGGCAGGTTTGAACTCAGAGGGTCTTTGCTGATAGTCCTCCATGTTCTGCCTTCTGTGGTGTTTGGGGTTTTCGCACCATACACGATGCAACTCAGGGACCACCAGGCTGTGCCCTTGGCTTTGAGCCCACTGCTGAACAGATCCTATTTAAGGGGTGCTATTGAGGTGTCAGAGTCAAGGGGGCAGCTCATGCTGGGACTTCTCCTGCCATGATTGCACCACTCTGGGTGCCCTGTTCAGCTTCATTAAACCTCCCTCAGGTCTGTCTGTGTAGATCTTGGTCAGCACTGAACCTCCTGTGGGACCTATGGCATCACTCAAGCCTTACGTCGGGACACAGCACACACAGTTCCTGCTGGGTGGCTTTGGGAACTGGTGGCCACTAATAACTCCCATTGTCAGTAGGGTGACAAAGATCTCCAGGGGTCTTCAGGGCTCGACAGCACCTGGATTGAAACATCACCCAACCCACTATTGCACCCCGGGATGGTCCCTGTGCAAATGAACCTTCTTGAAGGCTGAGCCGTACCCTGGCACATGAGCCAAGGAAATGCTGCAGCCAGGTGCAAACCCCTGACATCCAAGTGCCTGTTTCTGGAGTGGCCCCACTGATTCCAGTGTTGCCTACTACTACTACTACTACTACTACTACTACTACTACTACTACTACTACTGCTACTACTACTACAGTGAGTATCTACTTGAGAAGTTACTCACTGCAGTGCCAGGTACAATAATGCTGCAAGCAAGGCACTCCACAAGAGGAATAAACAGAAAATAATCTTTAATAGGTGGTAAATCAAAGATTTTAGTCAGCAGTGTTAGAATCATAGAATTGTTAAGTCTGTGGCTTTTCCATGGAGTTGGAAAAGCCCTCTAAGATCATCAAGGCCAACCATTCCCCCAGCACTGCCACAGTCACCACTAAACCATATACCCAACTGCCATACCCACACATTTTTTGACTCCACCACTGCCCTGAGCAGCCTGTGCCAAGTTGACTGATCCTGAGAGAGCTCCTCCTCCAGATCTGTCATTTCTTTTGCTCTGATATTTGAACATCAGCATCATAAGGTTGGGGAGAAAACACAGAAGCAAAAAGGAAGACACATTTCCAGGAGGACACAAATTAAGACAAAAGGAGGAAGCCAGAGATAACAGCTTTTAAGAGCTGTGGGTGAGACAGGAAACCTCCTGTTGTTAAACGTCACCATCTAAGGCAATGTCTTGGATTAAGGCAATTTAAGGGCAGTGTCTCAGTCACAGGTGCTGTGGAGCAACAACATGGACATGGATTGCCTGCTACACTTTTTTAACTCCAGGGGTATTAAGAGTAAGCAATTTTCCTCAGTACAAAACTGGGTCATTTCCTTGAAGTATCTGAATTTGCCTCTGCACCTCAAAGGTCTCTGCTACTTCTGAGGCACATTCACAGCTCCAGGTCCAGCGGGAAAGAAGTCCAGCAATTTCATTCTTCAAAAACAGATTCACTTTATCTTTGTTTTCCTGCCTTACAACCCGGGGATTACAAACAGGAAACATTTTTTAGAAAGCCTAGAACCTGCATGGACTTCAAACAGGTCTGCAGACCAAAGCTGAATTTAACCCAAGCTGGAGGCTGGTGGTGGATGTGTGTAAACCTTTTTAACACTTTCTGGAAAGAAGCAAAATGGAGGAGGTTGCTCAGTGTGGTCGGGGAGTATGTCTGTTAAGCTTGTTAAGCAGATTTAGGCTTGAGGTTATATGTTCCAATGTGCCAATGGCACTTGGGACTCATCACACCAAACTGCAGCCTGTTATGTGACTGCTCCCATCCAGCTCCCAGTGGCAGGAGATAGGAATCCAGGGGAGCTGATTCATCCTGACCTGACAGATCTCCAAGATACAGGAGATGAATCACCTCCTTGTACCTCTCTCTTTGTTGGCCAGGGGAGGAGGCCAGACGACTTGTTAGGACTAAATGGCTGATTTTCAGATAGACACAGTTAGGGAAGACAAATTTTACTGTGAATCCTTCGCAAGTCCCAGTCCTGAACAGTAGCCCAGGTCCTGAAGACCTTTACCAAAACTTTCTATGATGAAAGGCTTGTAAGACACTTAAATTTCGAGAGAGACCTTCCCTCATCAATAACTCCAGAAAAGACCTTCAGAAAACAGCCAGAGCTGCATAAACCCAGGGTGAACCACAAGTGACTGAAATTTGGGGTCCACGGGACTCTGGTGTCTAATGGAGGCCTGGATCCTCAGCATCACCTTCCAAGCTGTTCACCAGAACACCAACATTGCTGGCTGAAATCCCCAGCAGCCAGTGGCATTTCTACCCACCTAGATTTGTGCAGATGGCACAACATTTGGGAAGAAGATCAGGAATTAACAAGATTAACCAATAATCCTCACACCAGCAACACTGACTGCAGTGCCGTGTTCCCAGCACGAACACGAGGACGAGCTCAAAGGGCTATTGCAGAGCTGGGGCTGAGCTTCCTCTCTCTTTAACAAAAAGTCTATCCAGAAACTACTGAAAGGCTGAAACAGAGCGTTTTTGCTTACACAAAGCATGACAAACTCCATTCAGGAATCACAATAGACAACAGTAACATATCATAGAAACAAAATATCACAATCATTTCACTTACGAGGCTCAGAGACTCCACCTCTGCCTTGGGAGGTGCCTCAGCTGCAAATTCCTGGTGGCCACAAAACCCCTGCCTGTTTACCATGCCCAGACCCTTCTGCGGGGCCCCACCACTGCCTCAGCAATGGAGAGAGGACAGTTAAATGGATAGACCTCTGCTCTGACCCATTACAGAATCCCAAACGGGTTTGGGTTGGACGGGACCTTAAAGCCCATCTCATTTCACCCCCTACCATGGGCAGGGACACCTTCCACCAGCCCAGGCTGCTCCAAGCCCTGTCCAACCTGGCCTTGGACACTCCCAGGGATGGGGCAGCCACAGCTTCTCTGGGCAACCTGTGCCAGGGCCTCCCCACCCTCGCAGGGAAGAATTCCTCCCCAGTATCCCATCTAACCCTGCCCTCTGGCAGTGGGAAGCCATTCCCCCTTGTCACTCCAGTTACTTGTAAATAGTTTCTCTCCATGTTTACTGTGGGCTCCCTTAAGGTCCTGGAGGTCCACAGTTAGGTCACCCCAAAGCCTTCTCTTCTCCAGGATGAACAGTTCCAACTCTTTCAGCCTTTCCTCACAGCAGAGCTGCTCCATCCCCTTAGTCAACTTGGTTGGCTCCTCTGGACTTGCTTTTCCAGTCACAGTCACTATAGTCACCCTTTTGGTGGCAGAAACCCCACTGTCTGGGATTTAACCAGCACAGCAAAAGGCATTGAAACAAGACAACAGATGGGTTGTAAATAAAAATTTCAAAGACACTCCAGTGCTCCCAGTTTTCCCACTGAACGTGCAGCAAAGCCAGCGATGCAAACCCAACAAGAGGCATTGCTGCCTTGAAGCAAGAGTGCTACACCAAGGCCATTAGGAACAACACAGGAGTCCTTCTGAAGCTGAGGAATGCTGATGCTGTGAACAGGCAGAGGATCCAGCAACTACCAGGAAAAGCTGCAACCCTCTGTCTGTGTGCTTGAAGCCAACAAAAGCACCTTTCCTGGTTCAAGCCTTTGATGGTTGACTCGGAGCTGCTTTGCAGTCCCAGAGTTGTTGAAAGGAGCCCTTTCCTTTTCTCATATTCAAATCCCAGAGCTGAATTGTTCCTTTCTACTTCAGAGCTGATCAAAAGCAAGGAAAGAGCAGAACACAGGTCTGAGGTGGAACATGAGCACAAGTTGTGCCAGTAGACTGCGGAGTGGTTTGGAGTGATTCCTTGTGGTACCAAGAGTCTGTCACCAGGACCAGGACTCTGTGGGATGTCCTGCATAAAGACGAGGACTATCTCACCTGTGCTTTTTCTGGCAATCTGTAACAATTATTTTGAAAATCACTGCAGAAGAACTGGACAATGGTTTTTTTTTTTTCCAAGCACAGAAAATATCTGGCAAGGATCTGCACTAGCATGAGATTGGGAATAGCAACACAGCTGTAACGCAGATCCCCTGGTCATCACTCCTCAGCCACATTAATGTTGTGCAAAGGGACATTTTGGTGCACAGAAACAAAAGTGGAAACTGCTCCAGGTGAGCAATGGATGTGCTCCAAACTTGAACTGAGCTTTAGGAGTCTGAACCCAACACTGATCCTTCAGACAGCTTCAAACCCCTTTCATGTGGATATTAATCCACAAAACCAAACTAAATCTTGTGCACACTGAAGTCCCCAAGCACATAAGACATAGATGGAGGCTCCTCGATCATCCTCCTCTGTTGCACTGAATCACTTTCTAAGAGAACACAGTGATGCATAATCTCTCTTGGGCAAGTTTCTGAAGCACTATGACCTTCCTGCAAGACTAGGAGAGCATTCTTTCTGTACAGGCACCTCAGAGCAAGCCACAGCTCCCAGATCAAAGAGTATCTTACCGGATATCCCCAGCTGCTGTTCCCTGTTTGGGTTTTGGTGTAGTAGCTGCCCCGGGATGTCCCGTAGCCATAACCATCAGCTAAACCATCATACATGGAACCTGTAAAGGGAAAAAAAATGTGTTCAGCAGGAAAAAGTATTTCAGAGCACAGAGCTCTTTTTTTTTTTCCAGTAAGTTTAGTTGCTGGAATAGTAACAGAGTTATAAATCTCAACAGGACCATAGAAATACAAGCTGTAAGTTGAGCCCTTGCCATTGCAGGCAACTCATAGAAGATGTTTATTCCAGAAGAGCTCTTGGAAACTCCAGCTCTCAGACCACAGGTGACACCCTAGGCTTTTCAGCACAAAAGACCTGGTGCCATAAAATCTACAGCAGACAAGCAGAAAGCGTCAGAGACCAGACCAGTGTCTTAGGTCACAGAATCACAGAATCATGTAATGGTTTGGGTTGGAAGGGACATTCAAGCCCATCTCATTCCATCCCCTGCCATGGGCAGGGACACCTTCCACCAGCCCAGGTTGCTCCAAGCCCTGTCCAACCTGGCCTTGGACACTTCCAGGGATGGGGCAGCCACAGTTTCTCTGGGCAACCTGTGCCAGGGCCTCCCCACCCTCGCAGGGAAGAATTCCTCCCCAGTATCCCATCTAACCCTGCCCTCTGGCAGTGGGAAGCCATTCCCCCTTGTCACTCCAGTTACTTGTAAATAATTTCTCTCCATGTTTCCTGTGGCCTCCCTTAAGGTCCTGGAAGTCCACAATTAGGTCACCCCAATGCCTTCTCTTCTCCAGGATGAACAGTTCCAACTCTTTCAGCCTTTCCTCACAGCAGAGCTGCTCCATCCCCTTAGTCAACTTGGTGGGCTCCTCTGGACTTGCTTTTCCAGTCACAGTCACTATAGTCACCCTTTTGGTGGCAGAAACCCCACTGTCTGGGATTTAACCAGGACCTTGCCACCCTCATGGCAAAGATCTTTTTTCTAATACATAATATAAACCTACTCTCTGTCAGTGTGAAGCCATTCCCCCTTGTCCTGTCACTCCAGGCCCTTGTAAAACCGTCTCTCTCCATGTTTCTTGTGTTCCCTTCAGGTACTGGAAGGCCTGAATTGGGTCACCCCGAAGTTTCTCTTCTCCAGGCTGAACAATCCTAATTCCCTCAGCCTTTCCTCACAGCAGAGCTGCTCCATCCCTCTGATCAGCTTGGTGGTCTCCTCTTGGCTACATGAGAGGAACTTGCTGATACTTTGTGCTGCACAGCCTGGAAGGTATTCCACACACTTCCCTTGTTCTGACTTGGAGATAAATACAATTTCCCTCTCTGGAGGAAAACCCCATCCCTGACCCTTTCCATGGTCCACCTTTCTGTGTCTGAATCCCGACAACCACATCAACACAAACAGCCTGAGCAAGACTTGTTAAAATCAATAAATAGCCAATAACAAACACAATAGGTAAAGGATGATCAAATCTATTTAACAGACGAGTATCTAAAACAGTCAAACACTAAAAAGCCTAATTTCACTGCCTTAAATTTCAATGTCATCTCTGAAAGATCACTTGGTGTGTTTACGCTTTCTTTTCCTGAAAATGTGTTAAGCTCCATCATTATTTTTGGGATGATGGGGAGACAAGTGAGTCTAGATCTCAGACGTGCTTTTTAAACATCTTGGATCGGGAGAAACCCATCAGCCATTTCTACTGTTCCTCAGTGCTTTAACCAGGGTGTTTGGATTTACCTATCCCAGCCCTTCCAAAGCTGTGCCTCCCCAGTAGCCTTTGGCAGTGCAAACCTTGGATCCCTCCCAAAAATATTTTACTCAATGCTGCGTTCATCACCACAAGGAAAGATTAAGTAAGTCATTCTCTTTCCACAGTGAAATTTCCTTAACCCCCCTCAGATGGTCCAAAAGAGTTTAAGGTCATTTAAGTTTCATTTTCAAAAGTGCTCCAGAATTGTGGCATCCCAGGTCCCGTTATGAGGAAGTGCAAACTCTGCACTCCAATTAACTTCCAGGGGAAGCTCTGAATGTCTAACAAAGTACAAAATCAGGACATACCTGTCTCAGCTTATGCACCTAAACTGGTGGGTAATGTCAGAAATATCCTAATCTTTGTGTTTGTTTGATAAGACTCATCTCTTAGATAAACTGGATAAGCTCGACCGCAATGGCCCCGAAGCCACTCCGGTCTTCGACAGCCACTGATGCTTGGAATAAACCTGATTTATTGCCTTGCCTGAGGCTCCCAGAACCTGTTATGGTGATTTTGGTTTGTGGCTAAAAATTCTTGCATTTTCTCAGGAAGATGATTCCCGTGGATAATAATGAGATTTGCTTTCTGTTGTCAACAAGAGAGGAGTGAGTCTGTAGGGAGGGGAGCACCTGGAGCCCATCACCCAGTGCAGAATAGGCAATAGTGAGGTATTTTCACCTGTGCAGGAAACCACAGGACCTCATTTTCCATAGTCCAGAGCCTTGGTGGGCGTTGCTCCTTATTGACATCTCTCTAGCCCTTATTATTCTAGGTATATAAAGCACAGAACTTGCTGATAAATCATGGAAATGGCCATGGACAAGCAATGGGACATTCAGCCATGTCCTTCACCTTGTGCTCCCTCCCCACCCTGGGATTCCCAGATCGGGAATTAGTGTCGGGCCTCAGCAGCAGAAAGGCAGGGCTGGAAATGGTAAGTTTGGGCCAGAGTTACCTAATAACCACAGTTCTGAGCACAAAGATAAAGCCATCCCATGATAATTTGCTGGGAGTTCCTTCTTTGAATCAACCTCTTGTTCTCTGTAAACTTCATGTAACTTCAGGGGGGAGCACCTGGGAGCATTTTCCTGACACAATGAGGGAGCAGGTGCAGAAAAGGGTTTTTGGGCATGACTTGCAGGACCATCTGACTAGTCCTCCCCGGGGACCAGGCTTTTCCTTTCAGTGTCCGTTCTTGCCATGCACTGCACTCAAGACTCAAGGACTTTGGATTTGAGCAAGGAGACACCAAAAAATAAGCCAGTTTAGGCACATCTCTAATTTTCTTGGATAAATTCATTGCTATATGGCCAAATTCAAGAGACTGGGCAGTTCATGCAAGTTTATGTCCTTCGGTTGTGGAAGAGTTGCCTTCACCTCGAAAAACTTGTATATAAGAGCTTATAAATACATAATTATATAGAACCTCAAATGTTCAAGGCATTTTGAAGTCACCTTGCTGGTTGGAGAAGATGCTTCTCCTGCCACCACACAACTGTGATTTTATTGCTTGGAGAGCTCAGTCTGAAGGGCAGGAAGGACCTGGGGATTTTCTGATGGAGGTGGCTAAAGAAAACATCACCTTTGTTTCTGAAAGTTTCTGAACTTCTTTGCCGGGTTCGTCTTAAGAACCAGCTTGGAGGTGTCATCAGCCCTCAGGGAGAGGAAGGACATTCCTCTTTTCAACCACCTCAAGGGTAAAGACTGTACAAGCTGGTCACAGGTCCTCAGAATCTGGGATAAAACTAGATAATCTCAAAAAAAAAAGCATTTTTTGCAGGGTGTGGAAATGCTCTTTTGGGGAGATGACTCTTTGGTGCTTTTTTCTAGCTGCATCCATATATCTGTGTCCCATTTGTTGTCACCCAAGCAGCTGGTTGGGTCTCTGAAGTGCCCACGTGCACTTGGACAAACACAGAGCCAATTAAAACCATGATATTCGTAGTAGATGACAGAGAATCACAGAATCATTCAGGTTGGAAAAACCCTCTGAGGTCACTGAGTCCCACCATTAACCCAGCACTGCCATGGTCACCACTAACCCGTGTCCCCAAGTGCCACAGCCACAGGCCTTTTGAACACTCCCAGAAATGGTGACTCCACCACTGCCCTGGGCAGCCTGGGCCAGTGCCTGCCCACCCTTTCCAGGAAAAAATTCCTCCCAAATATCCAACCTGAACCTCCCCTGGCACAACTTGAGGCTGTTTCCTCTTGTCCTGTCCGTTGTTTCCTGGGAGCAGAGCCCGATGCTCACCTGCCTGCACCCTTCTATGAGGGAGTTAGAGAGAGCCAGAAGGTCCCCCCTGAGCCTCTTTTCTCCAGGCTGAGTCCCCCCAGCTCCCTCAGCTGCTCCTCATAACAAAGGACTGCTTGGAACAGAGGCAGAAAAGACGTGGTTCAAATCACTCGGATGAAGCTCAGCCTGCCAGCGACCACCCTGTGGACAGGGAATCTCCCTGAGGGCTGCTCAGGCTCTAGCCCTCCCCAGGTTATCATTCCCCAAGGCATTTCCTTCAAAACGTGGTCAATTTAAAATCTTATTGACCTTCAGTGGGACAATCCATGAGGGTAAAATCTAATCAAAACAGGTAAGAATTCCAATATCTTGCACTTTGCACCCCCTGTGGGCCCCCACTACGTTCTCCCCTTGTCCTCATCCTCCTCTCTATCCCTATTACAGATCATTGCAGAGCAAACTGAGGCTTCCACCTAATGCAACGTGCGTGTTCTTGGGGAGTTCTTTACTTTCTTCAAAGGCAGCTTTCCCCTCTTAAAGCTGAGAGCTGATGGCAAGGAGAAGAATCGGGTTCAAAGTGCCGTTTTCCAGCAGGACAGCAAAGGCTTCAGCTGGACACGCAAAGCCAACACGGAGCATTGTGGAAAAGGATGCATGTTAATAAATATTAATCTGTGGCAGGGAAAGGCAAGACAAGAAGCAGGCACTGGTAGTGCAGGCTAGACAAGTTAAATCATAAACTATGCACGGCTTTCAAACAATAAGGGCGATTAAACATAGGAAAAACATAGCAAGAGAAGAGGGCCTGTGGGAGGCACAAAGCAAAGCCTGGATGCCTTCTAGGAGAGAGGTGGTAGTGAAATCCCAGACGCTGAGACTCTTGCAGGAATGACCAAACTTCATTTCTGCCTTCTGGCCTACGAGCTAAAGGGTTTTGGTACTTTCTTCTACCCCAACAATCTGAGGTTTGTGGAAGAGTGGGAGGCTTGCACTGAATCATGCTGGGGGAAAGGTACAGAAATCTACAAAAGACTTGCTATCCCCAAAATTTCCTCCTCCCTTCACATCAGTGTAATGACCCCCATCAAAACTAGACGGGATCACATCAGAGCTCAGTGGGATTTCTCCCCTCTCAGCCACAGCCAGCACAGGAATCCTCTCAATCCCAGCTCAGCCGTGAGACAGTCGGATATGACACTCCTTGGTTGGGTTTCCTCAGTGACAAGTCACTGGCAGAACCTTTCTTTAGCCAGAGGACTTTGCAGACCAGCACTGTCGGCTACGAGGAGCTGGCTCAGCTTGGCCTGGCCTTTTCTGCTGCTGTGCCATTGAAATTCATTTTCCCTGTAAATTTGCATTACTCACAAATTCAGTGGGAGCCATCCAGTCAGGTATTCCCATGGGGAGAAGGACAGATATGCCCTAGGGCAGACCCCACAGACCCAAACCCCAAGGAGAACACACCCCACTGATCCAAAACCCAAGAAGGGCAGACCTCAAAGAACCAACAGACCCCGCAGACCCCGCAGACCCCAAACTCTGCAGTCATCCTTGGGAACACCCATAGCTGCTGTGCTGAGACAAGGCCCCACTGTGGGTGCAGGCAACTGGTTTCTGCTCATTGTCTCATCCCAGTGCACACCATTTTGAGCCCAGATTGATCACCTTGCCCTGCTGTGACTGGTGCCACATAACTGGGTGACACCAGATCTTCAGAGAGTGGCCACAACACCGTGACCTGCTGGACTCCAAATAATCAACTCATTTTATTGTATCCATCAATCAGCAGGATATTGAGGGACCGTGTGTCGACCCTCCTAAAGAGCTCCAGTTATGGGATACACCACCACCCACCCCTGCTAGACGCAAGAGGGTTTCATGTCTGTGCTTCCCATCCTGCACACACAAGGCTCCTGAAGCTGGGGGAAGCTCTGGCTTCAGGTCTGGCTGAAAACACAGATCAAAATGCAGGAACAGACACCTGGACTTGGACCAACACCTGCCCAGACACACACAGGGAACTTGTCTGGGTGCAGGGGGAACAAAGCATGTGGACATTAAGCAAGGAGCTTTAGGAATACCTCGGCTTGCACTGCCTTTGAGGAGCATCTCTTAGAAAACCGGGGTAGGTGGTGTTGGAGGAGCATTTGGACAGGCAGGATCCATGTCTGACAGACCCATGTGGCCTGTTTGTAGGAAGCATTAATTTTCCTCCTCGGGCCTGCCCAGCTAATCTTTGGCCAACAGCAGTAAAAACCAACACCTGAAAGTTTAATTTGACCAGCCCAGGCACCAACCAGGAGAAAAACCTGAGAATAAATGGCAACTTCTCGCCCTTCTGGGATTCCAGCCAGAAATTCACTGGCAGAGCAACTGCTGGAGTGAATCAGCCATCAGGACCTTCGTGCTGGCCAATCCCCCCATGGTGGGAGTGGGATGGGCTCACCCCCATTTGTAGAGGCAGATCCTGGGAGCGGGATGAGACTCAGCTTCCCTGGGACACAGAAACCAGAGCTGCACATCTCCACGCAATTCCCATTTCCCAGACATTCCCAAAAGTGGCTGGAGGAGGGGCTTAGCTTGTCAAGCAGAGACGGGCAGCTTGGGAATGTGCTATTTTTCTTTTTTCCCTGTCCCCTAGGTTTCACCTGGGCTCCTCTCCAAACAGAATAATCCCATGCTGCCTCCCTTCCATCCTGCTTATGGGCAGCAGTGGGAGATCCTACTCTGCCCACTTCCCCTTGAAATGCCCCTCCACTGGAAAGGGAGGCTGGCAGTGCCCTGATGCCCATCCAGAGCCCCTCGTCTCATCCTGGCATGTGTTTTATTTTGTCAGGTCTGGCACCATAACACCTTGAGCAATAAACCCTCTGGAGGTGGGAGGAGATTTGCATCTCCCACTTTGGTGGCAGAAGAAAGCTCTCCTTGCCCCAGTCCCGCCCCCAGTCCACAAAAAAACAGAAAGCAGAGATTTTTTTCCTGGCAGTGCCCACGTTCCTTCCACCACAGGACATGGCACATGTGCCCTCCACCATGAGCCTGCTCTATTCCCCCCATCCCAGCAATTCCAATGCCTAGAGCCAGGATGACTCCTATAGGAGCACCACCTCCACACTTCTCCCAACAGCCTTGTGCCATCTGGCTTCTCATGGCATACCAGCCCAAAATGGGCGTCTGGACCGTGACACCTCCCCAGTGCTGGATTTGGCCTCACAATCCAGCTTGGAAAAGCTGCCAGGCAAGGCTTAGTTCCCCCAAAAAAGTGCCAGAGCCTGGTGCAGCTCTCCCAGTTTTCCAGCAAACTCCCTCTACACTCTGTTTACTCCAGACATGGCTGAATATTCAGTCTTAGCCTCAGCACGCCTGTCCCCCACCAAAGCCTCGCGCTTTCCTCTCCCTGGAGGACTTAGCCAGGCCAGAGCTCTCTCCTGCTGCCGAAGCACCTCCAAGTCCATGAGATTTTGCACTGAGCCGTCTCAACCCTCTGAGTTTGCAGCTTCCAACTTTACCTCCAAACCAGCTTTTTCCAAGCACAAGGATGGCAAAGAAAACCATTTGCCAAGCCTTGAGCCAAAGAGGAAGGTATTCCAGCAGGAAACCTGGCCCCAGGACTCAGCTGACTGCTTGTTTTCTGTGGCACAGGCTCAGTGCACAGAGCTGGAAGGGCTGCCCAGACCCCAACACCCCTCTCTACTCCTCTGTTCAATGGAGGGGGCTTTGAAACACCCCCACCAAACCAACGCCAGGGACACTTCACCTCCCAACTCAGCTCCTTCCTGCCACCCACACCAGGGTGTCCCAGAGACTCCCACACTTCTTAGCCTGCAAATGGGAGACGCGCTGGGAGCTCCGAAGTCGAATCCCAAGCTGAGGTTTGTGCCCTGTGAGGGGGCACAGCCCTCTGCCCTTCACCTGCCCAATGCTCAGGAGCCAGTGACCAGTGACCGGAGAGTGGCCAGTTCCAGCACAGTGGAGGAGCAGCTCTGCTAGCTTTGCCCATCCACAGGAGGGGATGGTGGAGAATTCCAACCGTGGAAGCACTTGCAGAGGAAGGATTTGCGAAATTAGGCAGCTACTCCAGCTTTAGAGCCAGGGGAAAATTGGTTAATAGCACCACACTGAAATGTCCAAGTGCCTCGGGGATGTGGAGCAGTGCAGCACTCCCGGGGGATCAGCTCCACTTGGGAGAGAGCCGATGCATCCAGCTCCGAGTCTTGTCCTAACTCTTCCATTCAGTGCAAGAGACCTCGGCATCCCCTGCTTGGGGTGACCGTGACAAGAGCAACTCAGTTCTGTCCCCCACCAACAAAACCCCACAACAGCACCCCAGAGCCTCAGCCCCGTCCCCAGAGGGAACCCCCTCACTGTCCAGGATTTTACCTCGGTTGGAGTGGCCCATGCTCGACGACACGGACGACTTCTGCTTCTGCCTCTTCACTGTCATCATCACCTGCTCCTGGACCCGCTGTTTTCCCGTGCCCTTAGTTTTCAGCTTGTGGTCCGAGGGCAGAGCCAGAGTGGAACTGGCCTGGTCTTGGAAGCATTCATACGCCAGGGCCGTTTTCAGCGGAGAATGAAGCATGGCTGCGATCGGACCGTGGGGCTCAGGGGGACAGGGGGCTGCACTTCACCTGAGGGCACAACACGGGGCGACCGCGAACCGGCTCGTGCTGGGGTTAATCTGCCAAGCCCCTCCTTGCCATACGTCCCCTGGCTGAGGGTGTCTCAGGGCTCCTGCTCCCAGCTCGGCTCCCCGGTGTGTGAGCAGGCACACCCTCTGCCAGACTGGATATACAGCCCTGCCTGCACACACCCACGTGCTCCCGCCGCGGCTCCTCACAGCCCCCGCGCCGTCGCTGCAGGGCACGCGGCTCCCCGGGGCCCTCACCCCAAAACCGCCTCCCCCAGACCCTGCCAGAGCACAGCGGGGCGAGGGGAATGTGTGGGTGCCAACAGGGAGTGGGCAAGGCTGGGAGGTGCGAGGGTTGGGGATGGGGGCTCGAGGGCGAGGCTTTGTGGGTCTGGGTAGGAAACAGTGCTCCTGGACAGTCAGAGGGCTGGAGGATCCATCCTTAGAACCCATCCTGGGTTCTAAGTGTTTCCTTTAGTCTAAACTGGATCAAAATGGTGTCTCAGTGCCAAAAGCCTGGGGACACCCCTGCTACTGGGAGGCAACATTGCTCGGGCCTTGGGTCAGAGAGGCAATGCTGTCCACAGCACCCACTCCTGCCTGGGCTACAACCTCCAGCCTGTCAAGGTGCTCCTGGCTCAGTGTGTGCGGCTCCCAATCCGCAGAAATCTTCCTCTGCCTGCACAAGTTGCAAATCCACCCCTCTGAACCCAGGAATGCAGGATCCCTGCAGAACACCCAGCACAGGGGTCAGGGAGGGTCCTGAGGTCCTCAGAAGGGTCATGGTGCTGCCCATGGGGATGAGACCTCTCCCCAAAGGGTGTCCCACTTGCTGCAGGGACAGGCCTATGGACAAACATGCCAGGCAGAGTTGGGGCAATCCTTGCAAGCAGCTTCGGGTAGCAGGGAGAAAACCAGGACATTTAGCAAGCAGGGTAGAAGATAAAATGGCTGTGCAAGAAACTACATGCCAGGTTATGAATGTGAGCAGAGAATTTTCTCTCTGCCAAGCCACACTGAAGCAACTCGTTTGCAGAGAACGGAACACCTTGGTGCTGGTGTGACCAGTTTCAGGTCACAGCAAGCACCGACAAAGCTCCTGCCAAGCCACAAGAGGCTGATATGGGAGAAGAGGCAAAAACCCCATCAGGAGGGAGGCCGAGGGGAGGGTGCCCAGGGCAGAGAATTCTTGGGTCCCCCAGGACCAGATCCTGGGTGTTTGTGCCAGCACACAGACTGGAGAAGGGCTGGGAGGAGCAGAGCCCTCTGTGCTGCCAGATGGAGGGTGCTAGAAAGACAGGTAGAAAGATAGAAGGTTAGTAAAGAGGACTTGTGTGGTTTCTCTCCAGTGGGAATCATCAGCACCTGGGGCCTGGCTGTCTGCAGATCTGGTGCTTTCAGCTCGCAGATGCTTTATTTCATTCCCATCCATCAGGTTTCATGTTTCCCTGGTGGTTGGTGTCCACACAGGTGCCGTATTTCATATTTTGTACCAACAAGAGCAGTCTGAGAAAGCAGAGGGCAGGCTCCCCAGGAAGATGAATGTTGTGCACTGTCCTCTTCTGATGCTCCAGAATGCTCCTCCCATGAAACCCAAGAGCAGAAAGCCAGGTTTTGTCAATGAGACATAGGACTAGAGCAACTGGAGGGTATTTGCCTTTGGTCCCTTCTCCCCTCATTTCCAAGGGATGCAGAGGCTTCACTTTGTGCCATCACCCAACCTGCCTGGACTTTTAAACCATGCCCAAGCAAGTCCAGACAGGAGGAGTGCTGAGCGCTGCCGAAGACCTGGTGGCTGATGCCCAGTGAGACAGAGTGGGAGGAGTGGATGCCCTCCTTTTCTGCTACTCCTGAGCGTTTCACAGACTGGAGGTAAGTCCATGTGCTTCCAGTCCAGGTAGGGAACAGCAGAGCAACACCTGAGTGTTGTTTTCCTCTGTCCTGCGTGTTTCTCCTGAAAGCTTGTTATCGATGCCAAACGATGTTTTCGCAAATCAATGACAGGCTGTCAGCGTCAGGTTGGCTCCTGCACAACAAGGTGCCCGGCTCTCCCAAACCTGTAATGCCATTTCCCCCCGGGCAAGGAACAGCCATCACCCCGTCCCCGCGCGGGAGAGTGTTTATCACAGCCCGTCATTTGGCTCTGGCACCTGCCCTGTTTCATAACTCGCCCGAAATGCTGAGCTGGGCTGCGGAGCTGCGGACACGGAGCTTAAGAGAGGCTTTCAAGAAACGAGGGTTTCTTGGGGCGAGTTTGCCGGTCTAGCCCAACGGAGGGAATCTCCCAGGTTTCCGCAACAAACTCCAGACCTGGATTTGGAAGAGCAAAAGGCAATAAACAAAGGAGTTTATTGCAGCTTCGTGCAAACGGCCGTTCTGCTCGGTGTCGGGGCTGGGGATGGTCCCCGAGCAGGGCACGGGGAGGATCATCCCCAGCGAGCCCAGCGCAGCCCCGGCGCGGCAGCAAAGCCTGTATCCACCAGCGCCCGGGGCAAACTTCACTGTCTGCCTGTCTGTCTGGAGCTCACGGGCAGAGCGGGGAAGGCTGAAAGGGAAACGAAACCTGCGCCGAATTGGGGGTGAGATGGGCAAAAAGATCGGAGGGTTCAAAAACCCAATTGAAATCCTCGTGCAGGCGGTAATTTGAGGGCGAGGGGGGTTCGCTGCGGTCCCCGGGGCCGCATGTGCAACACCCCGAGCATCGCATGGCGATGCCGTGACTCACAGCTCCGCACCCCACACAGGGACACGCCTTGTGCATCTGGCCTCTTCAAAGCATTTTTGCGCGAGTTCCTGGGATTCCTGCCAGCTGGCTGATCCCAATCAAAGGGCTCGCTGGCCCAACGCTGCTCCCGCGGCGTTACAGGTTCGCTGTCCCGGCTTGTCGGGCGCTCCTGAGCTGGAAGTGTCTGGAGGAGCAGAACTGCCCCCTAAAACTGGTGTCGGGGAGTCCAGCTATGGGGTTTCTTTTTAGCACCGAGTCCAGCTATGGGGTTTCTTTTTAGCACCGAGGGTTGATTCTTCCTCAGGGCTGGTGGTCGCAGGAGGGGCAGAGGTAAAAGTGCTGGGAATTCATTGTATTTCCCGGGATAAAGCCATTTTCTGACAAGTGACTCAGGCTCGCCCCAGCACAGCTGAGACTTTGCAGAGCCTGGCAACGTTTCTTCAGGAGAAAAACTGTATTTGCAAACCTTAGTTTTGCTCTGCCTGCTGTGAAAGTCTCTCTTCTGTGGGGCCAGAAACCAGCACAAGAACAGGACAGATGGAGAGCTCAGATCCAACAGGGCAACCAGGATCCAGCTGAAAGAGAACATGGAGCTGCCACGTAGGGGAAAGCCACTCAGGAACCTGCTGGGACACGTGGGCAGCTTGTTCTTGAGCAAAAACCTTCCCTCCACTCCTTGCACACGTGTGGCACTGAGATGTTTTTGGGGTGGTACTGTGGGAAGGTGAGAAGGCAACAGCACCAGGAGGTCATGGGCTGGCCCTTGGCAAAACAGGGGCTTCACTAAGTCCCAGAGATCTCCCAGTGGGCGTGGGAGCTTAGGGGGGGAAAGTAAGGGAATCCCTGATTTCTCCATGAAATGGAAGGATGGTTTATGCAGAGCAGCCAAGAGGCTTCCTGCAGCCTAGTGGCATGGAGATAAAGCAGCTGGGAACATCATTGAGGTGCTCCCTAATAGAAACATGGAATTGATTGGGATAGGAAGGGGCTGCCCCTCTGCTCAAAGCAAGGCCAGCTTTGCTGAACTGGATCAGGACACAATTGTTCCAGATCTCATGCAGTGGAGATCCCAAAGCCTCTCAGGCCTCTCTCCCAGTATTTGACTATCCTCACGGTGAATTTTTTTCCATGTATCTAAGAGGAATTTCCCATGTCCCAGCTTGTTCAAGTTGCCTCTCCTCCTCTCCCCAAGCACCTTAGAAGGTGTGACTCCATCTCCATAGCACCACAAAATGGATTGATTGGGTTGGGATGGACCTCAAAACTCACCTTGTTCTGTCCCCCTGCCATGGGCAGGGGCACCTTCCACTGCTGCCCCTCCCTACGCTTGGACATCCCCTGCCAAACAGTCACATCCCGGGTCCCACCTTCGATGAGCAACAACACCACAGCTCTGAACTGCTGACAGCTCCCAGGGCTGAGCAGGATTGTCAGCAGAGAAAAAGGGACATGGTCAGCAGGTCACTCTGGAAACAGGCCCCAGGAGTGGCCATGCAGCTTGCCAGGGAAGGGCAGGCACCAGGGAGGTGCCCTGGGAGGGGAGGATGGTGATGGAGAAGGAAGGATCTTTGCTTCCCCTCCAGGAGAAGGCCATCCAGTTGGCCAATCATCCCAGTTTTCATCTCCTTGTTTCCCTGTTTCACTTGAGGATCTTGAATGGAATGAGGAGCTGCTGTTCTCCTCCCATCTCTACCCAGTACTCTCAGCCAGGGCCATGCCCAGGACAGGGGGAGCTCAGCCCGCAGCTGTCTCTTCACCTTGCTCTGTGAGGGGGATACACACCCACACTCACCACAGGGACCCTGCTGGTCAAGCCCCTCCTTGCTACAGACCTGGCCCAGCAGCCCAAGAGCAAAGTTTGCAATAGTGTTTGAGTGAACGTGGGAACAAACCCCTCTGTAGCCCCAGGAGGGTGCAGAAGATTCCAGCTCAGGATCTCTGGGGCTGGCCCTGTCCCAGGGACTTCCCTGGTGCCAGGGCACCTCAGTGGCAGGTTGTGACATCCTCAGGAGGGGACACGTAGGAGGGGATGGATGCAATGAGGAACTCCTTGTGCTCATGGCACGTACCTTTGGTGGTGCAGCCTGTTCTCGGGGACCAATTACCTGGTAATGCTGCAAGAGGTTTCCCTTGAAAGTGGGCAGTGCTGGTGAGGTCACACAGGGGCCTGGGCTGTGTGTCCGTGCCATGGTGCTGTCCACCACGTCCAGCCCTGTGCTGGACCCCCCTCAAGGGTCTTCTGGCTGCCTGTGAGGATGCACCAGCCCCTCAGCAGGGTTATGTTTCCACGAAGGCTCCAAGTGACAGTGAATCCTGCTTGACTGTGCCCAGAAGACCTGACAGACCTCCATTTTCTCTCTCATTTCATCTCCTTGCTACTTTCCTCTAGGTCTTGAGGACCATCCAAGGACCTAGAGCCTTTCTTGCTTCAAAGGGTTGAAGAGTCGCTCCCTCTTCACACCATCCATGTCTGGCAAGGTCATAGGGAGCTGGCTGTCAATGGAGGCGGTGCTTGAGGATGGCTGTGGTTGGAATAACCACTATCAGCCAGGAAAGAAGAACTCGCGCTGCCATGAAAAAGCCTTAGATAACCTAAGTGTGCTCTGGAGGCCCCGTGGAGTGCATGAGCATTTCCTGGGTGGTGCCCTGCAAATGCAGTCAAGTCAGGTCTTGCCAGGTGCATCTGCTGCTTCCAGGAGGGATTGGAGGGAGGGCAGGGGTGTGGGGCACCATCCCCAGAGGTGATGCTGCCAGGCCCAGGAGCGTTATCAGTGCATGGCACAAAAAGTCAAGGAGAGGACTTGTGCCCATGGCCACTGCAGGTCAAGACAGAATCCAGAGGGGTGTTTGGAACCAAAGAGGCGTGAATGGTCTCCCACAGCTGGGGACTCAGGGGAAGTGTAGGCAGACAGACACCTCCACCAGGATGGTACCTGGAGACTTGGCCCCCCTGAGCACGTCATGACCTTGACCAGATCACAAATACTTTAGGGAAGGGAGAGTTTGTTCCCACTGTAAAAGGTGCAGAGGTGACAGGATAAAATTTTGGAAGGGAACAAGGGTGTAAATGGTGTGAGGACGCCCTCGATTCCACGGTGTTGTGAAATCCCTGCACGGCTGGTGGGGGAGGAGACCTCACAGACCAACTTATGTAATGATTTAGCAACATATTCCAGTGTGACATGACTTGTCACAGCAGCCCCTGCTGAGGGGAGCAGGGAGAGGGACATGATCACACCACAGTCCCCTGGGACAAATGGGGAACCTGGGCTGTGACTGTGGCCTTGGCCCCCCGTCCTGCCAGGTTGTGTGTGGCCACATGCCCACACCACATCTGGCAGCACCAGGTGCTCTGCAGGGAGGTGCAGGCACTCCTGGCATCAGTGCTGGCTTTTCCCTCCCCTGCAGAGCCTTGTTCCAGTGCAGGGTTTTGGGAGAGGGCCAACAATATCCTGGGGGGCATCAGGCCCAGCATCACCAGCTGGGTGAGGGAGAGGATTGTCCCGCTCTGCTCCGACCTGGGGCGGCCTCACCTGCAATATTGGGGCAGTTTGGGGCACTGCAATATAAGGAAGATCTAAAGCCATTAGAGAGTGTCCAAAGGAGGGCAATGAAGATGGGGGGGGGCCTTGATTTGAAGCCGTGTGAGGACACTGAGGGCACTTGGTGTGTTCAGCTGGAGAAGAGGAGACTGAGGGGAGACCTCACTGCAGTTACACCTTCCTCGGGAGGAGCAGAGGAGGGACAGGCCCTGAGCTCTGCTCTGGGGGGACCAGGGACAGCACTCCAAAGAATGGCCTGGAGCTGTGTCAGGGCAGGATTAGGTTGGATCTCAGGAAAAGGTTCTTCCCCCAGGGGGTGGTTGGCACTGACCAGGCTCCCCAGGGCAGTGGCCACAGCACCAAGGCTGCCAGAGCTCAAGGAGCATTTGGATGATCCTCTGAGGCACAGGGTGTGACTCCTGGGGATGCTTCTGTGCAGGGACAAGAGCTGGACTCCATGATCCTTGTGGGTCCCTTCCAACTCAGCATATCCTGTGATTCTGTGAGAGGGTTTTATTTCTCCCCATGCCCTGCGATAGGGAATCCTGTCAGAGTTTGATCCCAGCTTAAGCATGAAGACACTGTTTGCCATTGGCATGGTTGTCCTCTCATGGGGAGGACCAGAGCACTGATCCCCAGCCTGAGCACTGGGATTACTGGTGCTGCCATCTCACTACCTGTCCTCCAGGCCTGGCCTCTTGCCTGCTCTAATTCCATGAGGATTTGTCTGCAACTGCCAACACAGGTGAGTCCTCTCCAGAGGAAAAAGTTGCACTGACCCTGAGCACAGAGTGTCCTGCACCCTTAACCCCATGGGGCACCGGTGCCCACCGGGAGCTGTGGGGTTGACAAGTCACACTCAGGCCATGCTCGTCCCTTTGGAAAGGCAGCTGATGGAGGACTTTGCTTCTCCACCCTCCTTGCTGTCCTGCCTTGGGAAGGCTCTGATGCCTGTGCAGCACCTGATTCCTCCCTGGAGCGCGATGCGCCGGGCCATGATGATGGAGACCCTCCTCCACCTACATTCAGGGCTGTGGTCTCCCACCTGCAATTCTTGAGGAGCCCTGGAAAAGGAGGAGGAGAGAAGATGATTGAGAACACTGACAGACTCCCAAGTTACTCCCAAGATCAAGTGAGTGGCACCAGACTTCCATCAGGAAAGGACCTGGGATGCCATAGACTGTCGTTCTGCACCGCACTGGGGACACTTACTGGAAGCAGAGCTGACCCATGGGGACTCATCCTCTATCCCACCCCATTCCAAAGGCCCAGAGGTCCGTCCTGTGGTGCTGGGGGCAGACACCAGGAGTGGGGATGAAGAGGGCACATGGATGTCAAGCGTGGAGTAGAGGTGGTTCTCAGAGGATGTTATTTACTCACCTGGCATCTACTTAGGGGTGCAGGGAGGGACTTTGATGACAATAATAATCTCAAGAGAACACAGAAGCTCATCCTATCTCCTAAATAAACTAAGAAACCTGCTAAATGAAAACTGCTAAAAACCACTCAATAGTTTTATGCAAGTCATGCTACGAACATCATTTCTGAAGGATACGTTTTATTTTAACAGTGAAATCTAACACTAGTGATTAGAGATACTATTTGAGGTTAATACGTACATGTCATGCAAGGATTCTCTGTTTCACTCATGCCTGCTCTCCATGACCAGTCCATCCTCAGCTGGGTTTTCAAGATGGACAAGTATTCACATATTCCCCTTCAAATTGAACAGGGATAAACAGATTTTTCGAAGTGAAATTATGACCTGAATTTATGAACCATCATCAGGTAACAGTGCTGGAGAAGAGGCAAAGGGTCTTCCCTGAGAGTCAAGAAGATTTTCAACCTTCCAAGTCGTGCCTGCACACTGGGTGCTTATCCTTGCATGGCCTCTGAGTCCCTTTTGCCAGGTCACACCTTGCAAAGATCCACAACTGGAAATGTGCTGAAGCACCAGCATGATTTTTGTTGTTCTGTTCTCTATGTGTGGGGGGTTGTTGGGCTGCTCTGGGAAGCCCAGCGTTGCCAGTCCAGCCCCTCTCCCCATGGGGAGCCAGCACGGATTGGGACAGCCTGACCTGGCTCCCACACCAGTTCCAAGGGCTCGGGGCAGAGGAGGTTCACACCTCCCCTCAGCCTTGGTTTAAGGACACAGTTTATTCCACCTCCCAGCCAGTTGGCTGAGCTCCTGCTCCACATCCCAGCGGCCCCAGGCACCTCAGAGGGATGTGGTGACACTCCCCAGCAAGTCACAAGTGGAGTTGGAAGCAGAAACAGCACTTGGCCCTTAGCTGGGATCTGATGTCTTGACCAGGGCACAAATTCAAGGAGGACAAGCATGCCCTCCTGCCATGCTGCTTGAGGACAAACACACCCAGCCCTGGTTTATGATGGAAATGACTAATGAGGTGCTCCAGGCAGGAATGTCCCACACAGCCGTGCCCTGGTGCAGAGAGAGGCTGTGCTTTGGGGCAGCTCCTCCTACCACCTGGTTCTAGGCTGCCAAAACCCAAGCAAGATACGTCATTGTCGAGGGATAAATTAGAAGGAGTTACTAGAGAAGGTCCAGTGGAGGCCACAAAGGTGGTGAGAGATCTGGAGCATCTCTCTGATGAGGAGAGACTGCAGGAGCTGGGCCTGGTTAGTCTGGAGAAGAAAAGAGTGAGAGGAGATCCCATCAATCCACACAATATCTCCAGGGATGGTGCCAGACTCTTCTCAGAGACAGGACAAGGAGTAATTAACATAAACTAAAACACAAGAAGTTCCACCTCAACCTGAGGAAGAACTTCTTCCCATGGAGGTGGCAGAGCCCTGGAACAGCTGCCCAGGGAAGGTGTGGAGTCTCCCTCTCTGGTGACATTCCAAACCCACATGGATGTGTTCCTGTGTCACCTGCTCCAGGTGACCCTGCCTTGGCAGGGGCTTGGGCTGGGTGATCTCCCTTCCAACACTAACAACTCTGATTCGGTGACATCTCCCTTCCTCAAGTCTTCCACAGGATGCAAAGAGCTCCACATGGGGGTACCTGTCACTGCCCTGCAGGGGAGGCAAATCACGAGATATTCAGGCTGGGAGGGACTTCAGGAGGCCCTGAGAGCCCAACACCACATTCAGAGCAGGGCTTGGGTCACTCCAGCCCTTGCCCAGTTGAGCTTTGAATGTCCTCAGTGAAGATCCCATCGCAGGGCTACACATCTCTCACAGGAAAACCTTTTCCCTTATGTACACTTGAAATGGTCCCTGTTGCAGCCTCTGCACGGTGCCACTTGTCCTTTTTCAGTGCACCTTGGAAGGCTCTGGCCCTTCCCCTTGGTGGAGAAAAACCACTGGGTAACCTCTGCTGCTCCAGGCTGAAGGCACCACCTCCCACCATATGTGGGGTTTTCATACGTGGCCCCAAACGTCTCCCCTGAGAAGGGAAAAATGGGTTTTTAGGTTTAACAACAGCTTCAGGGACTTGCAGTCTTTCATTGCACAGGCTAGGGGTGAACACTGTGCAACCAAGCTGACCAGAAACAGTCATTTGTAACTACAGAGTCCTTCACAACATCCAGGGGACTGCACATCCCACTGGGAGAGTGTGGGAATGGGTGGTCTGAGAGCTAAAACACACCTGACTCTGGGCTGACCGTGTTTGTAGGCCATTTCTGCAGAACTCCAGACTCCTGATGTGCAGTGGAAGCCTCCAAGGTGGCAGAGGAGGTTTACCACTTCTGTGACAACGAAGAACACTTCCTCTCTTCTTTAAAGGCAGAGCAACTGAGGTTGGAATACACACAATTTCATTAAAATCACATCATTGAGGATTGTTCTGCTTCTTAGGAATGACTGAAAAAAATCTTCCCTTCTGTAGATCAAAGTGTTCCTCTTGTAATCAAACCAGGCTGCCATTTGTACAAGTGTTTGATCTAAACAACCAGAGAGGATGTTTCAGTAGTTACCAGGTAGCAGCTGCCCTGAATGGCTTTTAATCTCTTGTTTAAGTCAATTTGACAAAATACAATAAAATTTAGAGCTTTCTGTGGATTTAACACAGGTTTTCTAGACACTTCTACCCCATATTCCACTTGAGGCCCCATGTCCTGGAAATTTCTTGCCACTGTGGGCAACTGAACAGAAGGGGAAAGGGCCCCTTGCTGTAGCCCAGCAGCAACTTTGGAAGGAGGGAACCTCCTTGGGAAGGGAAACTACTTGTCCTTGGCACAGGACATGGCATCCAAAGCATTTACCGTGGCTGTGGGAAAGCAAGGAGGACATATTTGCAACTGGGACACTTTTTCAACATTGCCAGCACTAAAAGTCCTGTCCCAATGGATGGGACAAAGAAGTATTAGCCAAGGGGACTCCCACCCACCCCATGGGTGTCCTGTGGGTCTTCCCTGCTCAGCAGGAGTGGAAGTGTCACCACAGGTAAAGCAAGATGGACAGAGACTGACCCCTGGTCCTTGGGCAGGTAGCATGGATGGGGTCCTGACCATCCTGCTGTGGGACATCCCCCTTCAGAGCAGGTTGTATCTACGGATCCTTCTTCCCAGACCCACATGGTGGCCCACGACATAATTATTGTTCTCAGATTTTTCCAGTGTGACTCAAGTGTCAGAAATAATCGGAAGGCAGTGGTGGGGTGGGGTTGTTACAGCACGAAACCCAGGCTTTGTCCCGGATAAAGATGGATAGAATAGCTTGTAACAAAGCTGGAGGGTGAGCTGATGGTGGGGGAGCCTGGGTGGGACTGGACCTGCTCCCTGGAACCCCTTCCTTGGCAGCACAGGTACCCCAAGACAGATAGGTCACACTCATGAGACACCAGCAGAGGATCCATATGTGGTCCAGTTTTCTCCAAGGCCCCCAGAAACACAAAAAGCTCAATATCCCCAAGCCAGCAGCTGGAATTACCTCAACAGCACCACAGAATCGTCCTTCAGTGCCTGGCTGTTCCCACATGGAAACATGAGTGTCCTGAAGGCTCCACATTGTCCCAGGGTCTCACAGCTGATGTTGTTCCAGCAGCAGGAGGCTGCACCCAAACTCTCACCTGTCCTGACTGCTGGGGACGGTTCATGGGGAGGACAGTTCCTGGACTCTTCCTAGCCCTGACAACGGGGTCTTGAGGGGAGAAAAGCTGCTGTTGATGGTTTGAAGCAAGTACCTTTTACCCCATAGAGCCTGCAGCAGTGGAAGTCTTTACGGAGAAGACAGACACCCCATTTGAGGCAAAGCCAGTTGCACTGTCCTGCACTGGAGCAGAAAAAGGACTTGTTACGCTTCCTTCCTACCACACAGTGTTAAAATCCTGCCCTACTTTGAGCACCATGGACTCCCTCCAGTGCAGAGGGCCAGCAGGGAGGACAGTGACACGTCCCAGCAGAGACAAGGGGACAGGGAAGCTCTCGGTATCAGCTGCATGACCAGCTTGGCAGTGGCCAGCCTTGCCCTGGGGTGTGTGGTCCCCTCACGCTCCTCAGACGCTGCCCAGGGCTCTGGGCTGGCCCAGGGCTGTGCACAGCTCACTGTGCCCTGGCAGCCAGCAGGGTCAAGCCCGTCCTGGGGGGCATCAGGCCCAACATCACCAGCTGGGTGAGGGAGGGGATTGTCCCGCTCTGCTCCGACCTGGGGCGGCCTCACCTGCAACACGGGGGCAGTTTGGGGCACTGCAATATAAGGAAGATCTAAAGCCATTAGAGAGTGTCCAAAGGAGGGCAATGAACATGGTGGGGGGCCTTGATTTGAAGCTGTGTGAGGACACCGAGGGCACTTGGTGTGTTCAGCTGGGGAAGAGGAGACTGAGGGGAGACCTCACTGCAGTTACACCTTCCTCGGGAGGGGCAGGGCAGGGGCAGGCCCTGAGCTCTGCTCTGTGGGGACCAGGGAAAAAACCCCAGGGAATGGCCTGGAGTTGTGTCAGGGCAGGGTCAGGTTGGATCTCAGGAAAAGGTTCTTCCTCCAGAGGCTGGTTGGGCACTGACCAGGCTCCCCAGGACAGTGGCCACAACACCAAGGCTCAAGACAGAGTTCAAGGAGTGTTTGGATGATCCTCTGGGGCACTGGGTGTGACTCTTGGGGATGGGCCTGTGCTGGCCTGAGGGTTGGACTCCATGATCCTTGTGGGTCCCTTCCAACTCAGCATATCCTGGGATTCTGTGGTCCTGTGGCTCTGTGATTCTGTGAGCAAAGATGGATGTGCAGTGGCAGGTCACTGCTCTCCTCCTCAGCCAAGGCTGCCATGCCCCTGACCATGCCCAGGCTCCCCTGGCAGCACAGTAACTGTGCCAGCAGGGTCCCTGCAGTTGTGCTGGCTACAAATTCCTGCTGCCCAGAAATCCCCAGGTCATCAGTGTGTGGCTGACTCACATCTGTGATTGTGTTAAAGGCATCAAGCTCCTCTCTGGGCCGGTTTTCTAGAAGGTGGCTGGGGAGGTGGTGCAGCCCTGCTGAGACACGTTACCTCTCCCCACCCTGGCTGCCCTCTGGACCGGGGTTCCCGGAGCTCAGTTGCCTTGCTGGACGAGTTTTAAAAGGCAGCTCTCAGCTCCTTGCTCTCAAACACGTGTCCCTGTAATAGAGGCAGTTTATCCCCTGCTGGAATTAAGCAAGTCAACCCTCCTCTTGCATTACCCAGCCTTTCAAGCATCATTTGATAAGCATTGTGAGTGCAGCTCCCTGGGCATTGCCACATCTTTTGGCGTGCTTTGCCCTGCCAAAACTGAGTTTCAAGATAGCTATAAATTAGGCTCCAAGGTCGGCTTTCATCTGCTCGCCATGCAACAGGCAGGAACAAAGGCCAGGAGGTGCCACGCCAAGGCAGAGGAGCCGGGAGGGAGCGGGGTGTGGGCAGGGCAAGGCAGGCACGACTTGCCGGGGGAAGCAAAACAACCTCAACACGGTGCTAGCCCTTCACCAGGGATGTGGAAAGCCTGAGTGGCTGCTGCAGCCCGTGAAGGAACTGGGGCTGGTGGGTGAGGGACAGGAGGGCAAAGAGAGCACAGAAATCTGGGTTTGCCTGTGGTGCTGAGCAGTTACAGCAGCAACAGCAGCAACAGCAGCAACAGGCAAAGGGGGGGATAAAGATGGTGATGGAGGGGGAAATTGAGGAGAGACTGAGGGCACTTGGTTTGTTCAGCTGGAAGAGACTGAGGTCAGACCTCACTGGTGTCTTCAGCTTCCTCAGAGGAAACAGCTGGAGCTGTGTCAGGGCAGGGTCAGGTTCGATCTCAGAAGAAGGTTCTTCCCCCAGAGGGTGGTTTGGCACTGACCAGGCTCCCCAGGGCAGTGGGCACAGCCCCAAGGCTGCCAGAGCTCAAGGAGCATTTGGACAATGCTCTCAGGGACAGGGTGGGATTGTTGGGGTGTCCCGTGCAGGGCTGAAGGTTGAACTCGATGATCCCCTGGGCCTCTTCCAGCTCAGGAGATTCTGTGATTCTGTGCGGCAGCACCTTCCAACTAAAGGGACCACACAGAGGGCAGGTGGTTGGACACGGACAAAAGAGGGGACAAAGGCAGAGGTGTGGGCACAGAAAACCAAGAGCTGCAAAACCCAACACCTCTACAACCTCCAAGTACTCCAAAGCCACCCCAGAGGGAGCGGTATTGCCCAGACCAGAGCTTGGGGCAGGTCAGAGAGCGGCCCCATTGCACAAGAGTGAGCAAATGAGAGGAAATGTCATTCGCAGGGTAACAGAACTTCACAGGCCACTGCCTCGGGGTCTGTCATGCAAATCTGCATCTGCTGGAGAGGCTGAGCCTGCTGAGGGCCAGGAGGAGCCCGTGTCACCCAGGAGGACGAGGGAAACCAGTGTCAGCCAGAGCAGGCACATTGTGGTTTGGAGCTCCTGGTGACTTCCCTCAAGTTTCATGTCATAGAATCATAGAATCATATGAACCATAGAATGCTTTGGTTTGGAAGGGATCTTATAGACTAGTTCTAACCCTTTGCCATGGGCAGGGTCACCTTCCACCAGCCCAGGTTGCTCTGAGCCCCGTCCAACCTGGCCTCGGACGCTTCCAGGGATGGGGCAGCCACAGCTTCTCTGGGCAACCTGTGCCAGGGCCTCCCCACCCTCACAGGAAAGGATTTTTTCCCAATATCCCATCTAACCCTGCTCCCTGGCAGTGGGAAGCCATTCCCCCTTGTCCTGTCACTCCAGGCCCTTGTCAAAAGTCACTCTCCAGCTCTCCTGGAGCCCCTTTAGGCGCTGGAAGGGGCTCTAAGGTTTCCCTAAATTATACTCTTCTCCAGGCTGCACAGCCCCTATTTCAGCATGATCCTTTCTGCCTGAGCTCTTGGACAGCTCTGGCCCTTGAAGGGCCACAGTCACTGGGCAGACCCCCAACCCTCTGGCAGTGCTAGGGCTGGGCACAGACCAAGGAGCGAAGCTGGAGGCCTCAAGAGTCCCCTTACACAGCAAGAACTGCAGCTGAGCTGCAGATGTGGAGATGATTTCCTTAGCAAACAAACATCCCAGCTCCTTGTGGCATAATGGGATCTTTTCTATGGATCAAGGTGCCTCCCGAGGCTGCTGTCAGAGGGACTGAGCGTACACAGCATCACCTTTGACTGCACTGCTGCTGCATCCTGGCTTCAAAGAAAACTCCTTGAACACCAGGGAGCTCCACAGACACAGCAGGGTTTGGTTCAGTCCCACATCTGTGGCCCACAGACCATGTTCAGCGATGACACAGGAGGCGATCAGCCCACACTGAGGGCATTCACCCAACCTGCCTTCAGCAGGGAAGGGCCAGCATGATCCTGCTGCAGTGTTTTTGGTTTGTCTTTCATGTCACCAGGCCCAGAAATAAGCCTGGGCAGGAAATGAGGGTCTGGTGGACACCTCCGTCCAGCTTTGCCCATTGCTAACAGGTCCCTCTGGGTGAGACAGAGCTGGAGAAGCTCGTGCATCCAGACGTGCTGCCCTGCAGAAAACCTGTCCTGGGTGGGGAAGAGCCCTGGGAGCTGCAGCTCTGCACAAGCTGCCCAAATCACCAGAGGTTCAGCTGAGCTGGCCAGCTGCTGGGCTCCCATCAGTGCTGAATCACTGCTGAGGCACTGCAGAGGGTTTAGAAACACTCCAAACTTGTCCAGCTTGACTTCTCTGCAGTGCCAATTGCAGCAGTTTCAGCCAGACCTCTCAGAGCATCTGGGGGTGACTCAGTGAAGCAAGACGAGCTTTCAGTGCCTGCACCCCTCTAACTCACCCACAGACACCTTTTGCTGGGGCAGGAAAGGGATTCCAGTTTAGAGGGCGCTGGCAGAGCACAGCAGGGACCCCCAGGGCCAGAGAGGCACCATGAAGGCACCCACGCCCCCATGGCATCCCAAACCTGCCAAGACAAGGGCTTGGAACCTGGCAGCAGGTCCCTTCCCCTGTTGGGAGCATCAGCCCTGCACATGGAGTATCCCAGTACTCCAAGGAGGGAAGTTGCAGCCAGTGTAGATCCAGGACTAGGAGAGTCAGAAAGTGGCTCCATTGTGTCCCCAACCTAGTCCTGAGTAGGGAATGGGAAATTGTAGGAGACAAAGAAAATAGTCCTAACTGAATCTGAGAAAAGATCAGGAGCCATGGGAGAGGGAAGCAGACACAGCAGTTCTCCCACCTGCAGCTGACATGGAGCTGGGCCTAAGTGAGGCCACGGTCCCTGTCCTGCCCCACCAGATAATGCTGCCCCAGGCTGATGACCACGGGACTTGTGTGGCCTCACACTCTGCTCCCACATCTCCATCCTCCAGACACACAACCAGAGCTGAGCAGGGACAGAGACTGCAGCAGGACATGTGACAGGGTACCACATCCATGTCCCGCCTCGCAGGCTGAATTCCTGCCTTGGTGCAGCCTGCAGGTCCCTGTGTGGGGAGTTGTGCCTTTCAAAGCCCTCTGTGTGGGAGGTTGCTCCTCTCTCCCCTTCCTCTGGCTGCTCCAGTAGCCACCTCCTGGTCTGCACCTCCAGACCAGCTGCACTGGCTCCACTCTGGAACAGGCTTTGGAAACAAAGATGATGTTTGTAGTCTACAGAAGGGCAACATCCTCAAAAATTTGGGGGTGACACTGCCAGGGCACCCTTGAGCTTACAGCTACGCCTGCTCTAATCTCATCACTCAGGAATGAAGAGCTCGTTCCCACGGCTCGAGGTGGTTCATGCCAATGGCAGCTCTTAAACAAGGCTCATGGGGGCTCCAGAGTGTCTCCAGCCTCTAAAGGAGCTGGAATTGCAGAGCCTCCTGCACTGACAAACCCTCCCTCCGCTGTCCCTGGGGAGCTCTGCAGTCCTGCAGCTCCACTCCCTGGAGATGGAGGGATGGGACCTGCTGCGGGGTGGGGAGGAGCGAGGACAGAGGCTGCTCCAAAGGCTGCTGCTCCCTGCTGAGCTCTGCCAGCTCCAGCGGGAACCGAGTCCCCTCCTGGAGCACCTGGATCCAGGAAGGGGGTGCAAAACTTGGCTGCTTGGGGTCAATCCATCACCACCTTGCCCTGCCAGGAGCATGGGCTGTGAATTCCTGCAGCCAGAGGGGAGTTATCCTTCCCAAAGGGAAAAGGACCCTGAATTCAACCTCAGGGGCTGCTCAGGACTCCCACCAACACAACCCTGGCAGGGACACGCTGCAGATGTGTCAGAGCTCTCCGTGGTGGAGGTGCCCCACGGCCACCAGCACAAATCCCACACCCCGTCCTTTCCCAGCACAGCCAGACCAGCATCCCAAGACCCTGAACCTTTCAGGAGCACACAGGCAGGGCTGCAGCAGCAGCTCCTTTTGGAGGGGTTCCACCAAAAGCTGAGGCCCACAGCCTGGAGCAGCTCTGTCCTGGAGGGAAAGGACTGGGACATGTGCAGGGCAAACATCCGGACATGGACATTCCCAGCACGTGGCAGGTCAGGAACCTGCAGAGGAAGAGGAAACAGGAGTCTTCTGCTCCTCAGAGCCTTGGTCTCTGTGCTGGGTGGAGAAAGCCCCACTAAGGAGGGCCTAAGGAGAGAAAATCAACAGGGAAAGAAGGCCCAGCAAGTCCCTAGGGCTGAGATCAGCCCTCAGAAAACAGCTTGGGAAACCACTGATTTATGGGCAGACCTGATCTCACTCTCCAAGTCACCAAAGATCACAGGTGTTGTGAGTCCAAACAAAAGAATTAGTTTTACTGGGGGTTTTTTTCTGCAAATCAGCCAAATACACCAACCCACCCACCTCCTGCCAAGGAGGCTCCTGTGTGAGGACCTGCTTCTGCCCCAGCAGGATCTGTCACGTACTCAGGGGCTAAGAGAGAATTTTGCTCTTATGCTTCTGAAACCTGCTCTCCGGGCTGTTCATCCCAACCTGGCACAGTTGCTCCCCTCAGCAGTGATGCTCACACCAAAATCACCCAGGCCCAGCCCTTCCTGGGAAAAGAGGGGGGAAAAAAATCCAAGTGCTGGCGGAGGCACAGCTGAGCACAACACCAACACACACCCCCTCTGTCCTCCAGCACGGGGAGCAGGAACCATCGCTCCCTCCCAGCTCCCTCCCAGCTCGGGAGCATTGCTCTCCTTGGTGCTCACAACCTGATTTTAGAGACAAACTCCACTGATCTGGCACTGCTGCTCCCTCATGGGATGGAAGTTTCAGGTAGTGGCTCTGAGGGACTCAGAAGTGCCAGCAGAGGCTGGGCTGCAGCAGTGCCACACACTGTCGGTGACAGGAGGCCACAGGTCAGGGGACCTGGACAACATCCTTTGGTGTTTCAGACAGCATCTGTAGGGAAGAACAGCCAGATCTACTCCAGCTCCTCAGTTACCAGAGGACCCCAGAATGGTTTGAGTTGGGAGGGATTGAAAGCTCACCCAGTCTCACCCCCTGCCATGGGCAGGGATACATTCCACTAGACCAGGTTGCTCCAACCTGGCCTTGGACACTTCCAGGGATGGGGCAGCCACAGCTTCTCTTGGAATTCCATCCCAGTCCCTCCCCACCCTCACAGCCAAGAATTCCTTCCCAATATCCCATCTAACTCTGCTCTCTGGCAGTGGGAAATCATTCCCTGTTGTCCTGTCGTTCCAGCCCTTGTCCTAAGTCCTTTCCAGCTCTCCTGGAGCCCCTTTAGGCACTAGAAGAGCACAAATAGGTCTCCCCGGAGCCTTCTCTTCTCCAGGCTGAACAATCCAAATTCTCTCAGCCTTTCCAACCTGCTCCAACCTGGCCTTGGAATCTTCCAGGGATGGAGCAGCCACAGCTTCCCTGGGCATCCTTGATTTCTCCCTCTCATCTGTGCTGGCATCGAGAGAGGGATCATTTGGGACCACAGAGATGAGAAGACTTTTTGCTGGAAGAAATGAGGGAAACAAGACCTCAGGACATGGACCTGGGCAAAAACCACGGGGACAGGGCCGGGGGAAAGAAGGTTAAAGCCCCTCCTCCACTGCACCCGGTGACATTTCAGGGACACTGAAGAGCCTCTGCAGTTTGGGAACAAGAGCTGCTGTTTTATTTTTTGGGTTGCTTAACCCCCTCGTAACTGCAATAAAGCCAGTGAGGCAGATCTCTCCCTGCCGCCCCCACGCACAAACCACCTCCGTTTGTCGGCTTCTCCTTCACTTTATTGTTATTTCCCCGCCTCGCTCGGGTTCCCCCGGGTCCGTCCCGCTCCCCGCCCTCACGGACCGGCCGGGGCCCGCGGCTTCCCCCGGGGCTCAGGGCAGCGCTCGAAGGCTGAGGAGCCCCGGGCAGAGCCGGAGGGCGATCCGAAAGCAAAAAAAACACCGCTTCTGGCTCCAGAGGCACAAAACCCCCCCACTGCGGGCGCCAGAGGCTCCCGCGGGTGTGGAAGCCGTGGAGCCCCTCCAAGCCCACACTGAGCTCCGCCATCTTAGCTGAGGGCGGGGACAACACCGCCATTGGCTGCTTCGGGCAGGGGCTCTGGGGATTCACCAATCAGCGGCGGGGACTGGCGTGATTGATGTGAGGGGGCGGGACCTGTGACTCTGGGTGAGGCGGGAGAGACCAAGTGTGTGCGGTGCCGGGGGNNCCAGGGGTGTGCGGGGCGGGGGGGGCCCCGGGGGGGGGGGCAGGAATCCTGCCCGGGGTCGGAAGAGACCATCCGGCTGCGGGCGGGGGAGCACGGGGCGGTCCCGTGGGGGGGTTTTGGGGACCCGCCGCGTACCCCGGGGCCGTTCGGCGGCTCCGTGCGGGTCCTGCGGCTCCATCCCTGTCCCCGTGGCCTCTCCTGCAGCCACAGAGAGCCACAGAAGGGGTTGGGTTGGAGGGACCTTAAACCCCATCCCGTTCCATCCGCAGGGACGCCGTCCAGGTGGCCTTGGACGCTCCCAGGANGCTCCCCCCGGGGCTCAGGGCAGCGCTCGAAGGCTGAGGAGCCCCGGGCAGAGCCGGAGGGCGATCCGAAAGCAAAAAAACACCGCTTCCGGCTCCGGAGGCACAAACCCCCCCCACTGCGGGCGCCAGAGGCTCCCGCGGGTGTGGAAGCCGTGGAGCCCCTCCAAGCCCACACTGAGCTCCGCCATCTTAGCTGAGGGCGGGGACAACACCGCCATTGGCTGCTTCGGGCAGGGGCTCTGGGGATTCACCAATCAGCGGCGGGGACTGGCGTGATTGATGTGAGGGGGCNGACGCTCCCAGGAATGGGGCAGCCGCAAACAACTGCTCTTCCACTTCGGACGGTGGTTCCTGGGAGGGGATTTGCCACTTTGCTGTAATCAAAGCTCGCAGGATAAAGCTGACACCGACACTCCCTCCCTGCTCCCTGTGCTGCTTGTCCATTCCCGGTGTTCTCCCACCTGTGCCCACCTGTCCCTGAGGAATTCCCAAGCCCTGCCCTAGCTCTGGCTCAGCCCCACTCCCAGCTCTGCTGGAGCCCCTTTAGGCACTAGAAGAGCACAATTAGGTCTCCCCTGAGCCTCCTCCAGGCTGAACAACCCCAATTTTCTCAGCCTTTCCAACCTGCTCCAACGTGGCCTCGGAGACTTGTAGGGATGGGGGTCCCATCCCTGAAACTCCCAGGTTTCCGCACTGGGTCTGGGATATAAAACACTCCACGTGACCACCAGAGCAGAGGGTGTGCAGGTTTTGGTGCTCACATCCCTGCGCGGGGTCGAGTCTGCAGCTCTCAGCAGGAGCCTCCTGGTGTGCCGAGGCCTTCCTAAGCTCCCTCAGGCTCCAGCGCCCAAAGTTCAGCTCCATCCATCAAGCCTGGCCCTTTGTGCTTCTCAGCCCAGGAGAAAATCTGCAGCTGGGGGCCCCCACACAAGGAGGACGTGCAGCTGCTGGAGCGAGTCGGCAGTGAAAGGTGACCCTGCACGACCTTAAAGAGGGTTGATCATGATGATCCCGCTCATAACCCAAGAATCTTAAGAATTTTGCAGTTTACTCCTTAAAATTTGTAACTCTGGAACCCTTACCTAAACCCTGCTAAAAAATAGAGGGTAAAAATTAAGGAGCTCATCAACCTGTGCAGCTGTAGTTGGGATTAATTTCGGAGACTGCTAGACTCTAAAGAGGTAAATCAATAGAAAATTGTTTAGGTGAAAGTAGTCTGGGTCTAATCTTTAACCAAAGATGATGAATCCTGTAACAATAAGACATGAAGATACACTCTGGAGAGCTAAATCAATCAAAGATTAAGTAGAAGTTTAAGTTATCTTCAACTAAAAATTGATTTTGCTGTCTTGTGGCAATAAAATATGAAACTATTTCAAAGATGGTTTAAGAAAAAGAAGTCTAGGTTACCTTCAGCTAAAGATTAATGTTGTAAGAATAAAATGATTGACTGTCAAAGAGGGGCTTGAGATGTTAAAGGGTATAAAAGCTCACGAAATCCTTGTTTCAGTGGAGTGTTCATGGAAGAGCTATTCCCAGCACTACAGGGCTTAACAGTATCGAGGTGTTGAGTTTGATTTCTTTGAATCAAGCCATTAGGTGTGAAACTTCAGCAGGCAGGGACTGGAATTCAGGAGTTGGCTGGGCTGCCCCCTCCAAAAGAAACACCTACTCGTGGTAGATTTTACTGAATTATGGTTTAATTTCATAGTCTACACTTTGTCTGTACAACACTGCATAAAATATAGCCAAAAGGACCATTTCAGCCCCAGGGAAGGACTTGGTTGTCTGAGGATCCAGGGAATTGAAGTTCTTGAGCTATTCTCTCCTGTCTTCTGGATGCTGTCACAGAAGTACCTTCAGTGCTCAGGTTGTGACACCTCCCTACACTTTCCCCCAGGAAAGAAAGCCCTTGTCCTCGTGGTTTCTGTTGCAGGTGTTGGGCCACCCTGGGCACTCCATGGGCAGCAAGAGCTTTCTGTCCTGGCACCTTTTGTCTGGGAGGAATCTTCATCCGTGTTCAATTTTAGGAGTTGGACTGGCAATTTCAGCGCAGGGCTCCAAAAAGTGAACGACAGCTGTTTCCCCCCGGAAAGAAAGCCTGTAACCTGTGGGTGTAAGGTGGAGTTGGTGGGCCACCCTGCACACTCCATGGGCAGCAAGAGCTTTCTGTTCTGGCACCTTTTGTCTGGGAGGAATCTTCATCCATGTTCAGTTTTGGGAGTCGGACTGCCAATCTCATCGCAGGGCTCCAGAAAGAAAAGACAGCCCTTTCCCCCCGGAAAGAAAGCCTGTAACCTTTGAGTTTCAGGTGCAGTTGGTGGCCCACCTTGGGCACTCCATGGGAAGCAAGAGCTTTCTGTCCTGGCACCTTTTGTCTCGGAGGAATCTTCTTCCGTATTCAGGTTTAGGAGTTGGACTGGCAATTTCAGCGCAGGGCTCCAGAAAGAAAAGACAGCCCTTTCCCCCCGGAAAGAAAGCCTGTAACCTGTGGGTGTAAGGTGGAGTTGGTGGGCCACCTTGGGCACTCCATGGGTAGCAAGAGCTTTCTGTTCTGGCACCTTTTGTCTCGGAGGAATCTTCTTCCGTATTCAGGTTTAGGAGTTGGACTGGCAATTTCAGCGCAGGGCTCCAGAAATCAAAGGAAAGCCCTTTCGCCCCAGGAAAGAAAGCCTGTAACCTTTGAGTTTCAGGTGCAGCTGTTGGACCACCCTGGACACTCCATGGACAGCAAGAGCTTTCTGTCCTGGCACCTTCTGTCTGGGAGGAATCTTCATCCATATTCAATTTTGGGAGTTGGACTGGCAATTTCAGCAAAGGTCTCCGAAAGCTGAACAACAACCCTTTCCCCCAGGAAAGGCTGTAACCTTTGTGTGTTAGGTGATATTGGTGGCCCACAGCCCGGACCTGCCTCAGATGTCATCAGAGAAGCCAGGGCCATGTGCAGAGGAACCTCTGAGGGAAGAGGCTGCCCCTCCCCTCCTCCATTCTTGTGTTGGCAGTAGTTTGTACCCATCGATGAAGCGGGGGTGGGAAATCCCAACCAGATCCAGCTGTCCACAGCGTGAGTCCTGATTTATGTGTTGCCTAAAATGGTTTGG
>VXAY01005111.1:470285-491802 GCA_013399855.1 Oxyruncus cristatus | reverse complement strand
TGATAAAAGTTCAAAATATATATGAAGGATTAAGGAGGTTTCAGTCATATGTAGTCTAGTCAGGTAAAGCAGTCACTATAGAATGCAGGACTTTAAGTTCTTGTAATCCCTCTTTATTGTGTATAACTGTAGGTACTATCAAATATCATGGTATTAGCAAGTTGAAACACTGGAACAGGATTCCTAGAGAGGTGGTTGGTGCCCTATACCTGTCAGTGTTTAAGAGGCATTTCAGTAATGCTTTTGATAACATGCTTTAACTTGTGGTCAGCTGTGAAGCAATCAAATAGCTGGACTAGGTGACCTCGGTAGGTCTCTTCCAACTGAAATACTCCTATTCTATTCTATTCTATTCTATTCTATTCTATTCTATTCTATTCTATTCTATTCTATTCTATTCTATTCTATTCTATTCTATTCTATTCTATTCTATTCTATTCTATTCTATTCTATTCTATTCTATTCTATTCTATTCTATTCTATTCTATTCTATTCTATTCTATTCTATTCTATTCTATTCTATTCTATTCTATTCTATTCTATTCTATTCTATTCTATTCTATTCTATTCTATTCTATTCTATTCTATTCTATTCTATTCTATTCTACTCTATCTGCCAAAGCAAATGAGTCTTTTGATTTGCCTCCTCATCAATCAGAAGTGTTGCCTGTGGGTCCAACAGTTCCAGCTTTCTGATACAACACTTGTATGCTTCCCACATCCCAGTATCTGTATCAGAAACTAGCCAGTTGACTTGAAATCCCTCTCAGTTATTCAAACTGGAAGTCGCCTACATTTGCATAATCCACACATGTTTAATGTTGTTCATCCAAAGGCAGAAAGTCACCCCACTATTTTGGAGGGAAAGTCTTCCTAAGCTTCCTAAACTCCCTGCAGGAAACTGTGTAGCCAATCTGTGGCCTCTTCCACCACTGAGGAGGGAACTGGCATAAGGGAAGGAACAGAAAGAACTTGAGAATCTGGTAACAGGGGAATCTGCTGTTAGTCCCAGGAATATCACATTTTCTACAGAGAGAATTTTTATTGCGCTGTGATTTTTTTGTTTGGTTTGGGGGGAGGCGTTTTTTTGGATTTTGTTTGTTTGCTTTTGGGGTTCGTTGTTGTTTTTTCAACAGTGGCTGTTTTCAAAGCCTTTACAAGTTTAAATTTCAAATATATTCAATAGAATTTAGTGTGTAGTAGCTCTGAATTTCCTGAAAGCACAGGGGAGGAGTTGCCATATCAGATTGGCGCGCTTGCTCTAAACTGCTTAGAACTTTTCTTCAGGTGTCCCAACAATCAGAAATTTGGTTAAAATATCACCCAATAATTTCTCATATGAAAGGTTATTATGATGTTGTAAGGAGAATAAGGAAGAAAAGTGACTTCCTGCTGAAAATTCCAGCTTCCCCCTGCCACACATTGTGTTTTCTTTTTTTGATTCCTTTCCTATATCATATATGAAAAAAACCCAAAACATCAGATCCAGAAAGCTTAAGCTGAAGAGGACGTCATTAAATAATTCAACCGGACTTTCCAGTTTTTACAGATTATAAAATATCAATTATTCATCCATTAATTGAACTTAGTTATCTTTGACAAATACATAATGTGTGCATGGATAAATAATATAACAGTGAATCATAACTAGCTTTCATTGGAAGTCATGCAGATGGTTTCAAAGAGTTTGCTCATCCTAGAAGAGTTTAAATACTTGCAGCCCTGATACACTTTGTTTTCTGAAAATGTACAGAAAATAAAAGTGGATTGATGGAAGACACCGAAGTTGGATAACAGAATAGATACCTAGCTTATGGTTACAAACAGAAATTCTATTGGCCTGTTGTATTATGTCCCATAGCATTGCAGCAGGTAGTGCATTTTGTGCGTGAACCTGGTAAGTTTAAAAAAGAAACAAAAAACAACCAACCAAACAAAACCCAAAACCACCAAAACCCATGAAAAAAAACAGACCACAAAACCCCAAATGTCCAACCTTGTAAGTACAAACTTCACTCTCTCTCTTTTTCATCAGTGCTGTATTTGAAAATCCCATGAAGCCTTATGTGAAGTCTCAAGTTCTGTTAGAGTGTTTGTAGAACTGAAATATTAGAGGGAGATTTGGGATGTGAGCCCAGATTCTGGAACTTTTTTATTACTATGCTCAAGAAAGAAATACATTTAATGTAGTGGGGATACTGTGCTACAGGCCAAAGCTTAGTGGATTTTTGCCATGACATTAATGAAATGCCATCTGAAGTGATACAAGGCTGGAATACATAATGTTCCCCTCTAAAACATGATCCTCAGCTCTTTGGCTGTGATCCAATATACAGGTCTTGTCCTTGCAAAAATTACCGATTTGGCATTTTTCAAGGCATCTCCCTGACTCATAACTGCAAGGAAGAACCCACTTTGGCTTAATACATCAGGGAAAGTAGTAGCTTCAGAACTGATGTTTAGAAACAAGAACATCAAGACAACTCTCCTTGGGGTTTAAGGTGCCTCTTGCAGTGCACTGCCATATCAGTACAGATCCCAGAAGGTGATGGGGTTTAATGACAGCCACAGGATAAGTTCTCATATAGAACTCATCCTGAAGCTAAGTAAGCTACTTGTAAATATTTATCATAAATTATTAAAGCAATTTTTGTGCGTGTGTGGTCTGAATAGTGTTAAAACTTGCAGAGCTGTTTTCACTGTAACTTCACTGATGCCTGTACTTTTAAGTGCTGTGACTTAACCTGTTTGTGAATTCATCTCCCTGGGCAAAGCCCAAATACCTACATTTATCTTTACCTTGGCTGTTCCCTGTTCACACACGTGTGCACAGACATTTGCTTATGAAACCTATGAAGGTACAGCGGTGTAAGACTGCCACCAGGGTTTCTGCACCACTGATAAACGTGTCCAGCCTGGATCAGAGCTCACATTCTTCTCTTGGAATAGTATATTTAACGAGGGACAGAGGGAACTTGGCTTGTCAACAGCTTTGCATTGCCACTGTGGGAACTGAAGTTTTATGGCAGTATTTAGTCCAGGTTGGATAGGTCTGCTCTTCACCTTCTCTGTACCATGGGACATGAAGCAGCTAAGGAACTGGGAAATCTAGGCCATGGTTTGCAAAAGGTACATTAAGTGGTGAAATCGATTAGTAATAAAAAGCTGTTTTGTCACCATACCCACACAATGTGACCATGAATCAACCTTGTGATAATACTGCCCTACTTCTTTAAAATAAGCATGGAAAAAAAAAATATATTCTGTTAGAAAAGGGATCTCTTCAGTGGAAAAATTTTTGATGTGCTGGGAAAAGTATTTAATAACTAGATTAAAAATTTACCTGACCTGTATGCAGTGTACCCTAACAGCGTTTATCCTTTCCTTCAGATTAGCTATAGGGTCAGCAAATTTCAGTCTTTTTGCTCTGCAGGGGTTCTTGCATGACAAAGAGGGGCTCAAAAGCATCTGTGGTGCTTGCTTTTCACCACCTTTCTGATGTAAGCAAGTCTTTTGTTGTTTTCAGGATTACAAGACGCTGGCTGACACCCTTGCTGCAGGCTTTCTGCTCTGCCAATCTCTTGGGCCTTGCCCCTTTTCCCATGGTTTATCCCCATGGTACAAAGCTTAATTGCTTTCAAGCAACTGTCCACCCTTGCAGCACGAGGGTTTGCAGCAGAGCCAGCACTAAGACAACTGAAACAGGAATCCTTAACAACTCTAGCCAAATCATGCACTTTTAAGCAAACCACGTGGAATAATATCCCTCAAACTTTTATGTCTCTCTTTCATGAAATTCTAATATTGTTGGTTTAGCTCTGAGGTTGACCTTTGTGGTCTTCATGTTAAGTAATTACACTTGCTTATAGTAAAACCCCACCTCTGGTAAAGTGTAACCAAAGTAAGGGATTTTGTTGGCAGTTCAGTATACTGTGGTATTGTGTTTCAGTTTAGAAATCCTGCTGTTCACCTTATCCAAACTTACTGAACTCAGTGGAAAAACTCCTGGATTTACCAATAATTTGGATGATTGGAGCCAAGATTTGGCCTTGCACATTCTGAAAAGTGTGAAATTGATGCAGATACTTAATCAGATGATGTGATTTTTGACCTCCCGTTTCAGATGCTAACATGTGTTTTCTTGTTGCTGTTTAAAGGTCAAATGGCTGGTGATCACACACGACTGGAATTCCACAACATAGAAACAGGAATAATAACAGAACGGCGCTACCTGTCTTCTGTGCCTTCTAATTTTATTGGGCATCTACAGAGTCTCACATTTAATGGCATGGCATACATTGACTTGTGTAAAAACGGAGACATCGATTATTGTGAGCTAAATGCAAGATTTGGGTTCAGGAACATCATAGCAGACCCTGTAACCTTTAAAACAAAAGCAAGCTATGTTGCACTGGCCACGCTACAAGCGTACACATCTATGCACCTTTTTTTCCAGTTCAAAACCACCTCTCTGGATGGATTGATACTTTATAACAGTGGCGATGGAAATGATTTCATTGTGGTTGAATTAGTAAAAGGGTATGTATGGATGAGCGTGACAATGCCAGTCTATTCAAAATGTATATACGGGAGAAATAGAAGGGAAAGTTTAGGATACAAGTCTTTATCTTACTGGATGTATATGATTCATAAATGTTTCTTCATGTTAAACTTGATATGCTTTATTTTGACTCTTTCAGATGAAGCTAGATGCCTGAAATATATGACAGTAAATAATAGGTATAACTTCTCTCATGTTTACCACAAACTACTAGTTTGTAGCTTCCTCTTGTTCTCTCAATACGTATGTATGCATGTGTTGGTACACGGAGTGCTCATTACTTTCCAGAAACTTGGGACTGCACCTCAACTCATCTAAACCAGTGGCAATTTCTCTGAATGATGGTTGTTTCCCCATCTGGCATTCATTGTTGTCTTCTGGTTTTACCAGCACTACTGAGGAGTACAAGCAAATATAAAAGATTAGACGTATTAGTTGGTGCCCCCTTGCTATGTAAAGAAAAAGGAAACTTTTCCAATTTTTTCTCTTTTCCCAGGTATTTGCACTATGTATTTGACTTGGGAAATGGTGCGAATCTCATCAAAGGAAGTTCTAATAAACCTCTGAATGACAACCAGTGGCATAATGTGATGATATCAAGGGATACCAACAATCTCCACACTGTAAAGATTGACACGAAAATCACAACACAGAGCACGGCCGGAGCCAGAAATTTAGATCTCAAAAGTAGGTACAATTATTCTTGTATAATCTACAGTGAGGGTCATTACAGAATGATAAACAGAATAAATCATGTACGTAAAGTCCAATATAACTTTAAAAGACCTCATGAAGCCTTTTACTTTATAATAATGAATATGATCACAAGAGGTAACATCATCTTAACAATAACATCATCTTAACTACTGCTAGTAGTAGTACTGCACAGGTAGGTGCAACTTAAAATATGTGAAAATGCCATGGGGAAAAAAAAGTAGGAAATTACAAAAACACAGGGTGGCCCATATGAACCAAAAGATAATTGGGGAACTAAAGGAGGCCTACATCTGTGTAAAGAACTTGATTTTTACATGAACATAAGTTACGTGAGTGGCGTGTGAAAACCACAGCCCAAGCTTTACAGTATGACTGCAGAGGCTTCTCAGGACTGCTGATCTCTGTGTTAGAGAATTGGGGAACACTTTGACCTGTCCCTCACTGTTCAATATTTCACATGAAAACTACCTTTTCCTGGGAAAAGAGATGCAATGCAATTTCAATATCATGAACTGTCTTCTAAGATCTTATGTGGCAGTCCTCCAAATCAGTTATAAATACAAGTTGCAAGACATATTGAACCATAAACATATTCACCTAAAAATGTAATATATTGGAATTTCAATTGCAGGTGGGATGAACTTTGTTTTATAGGCCTAAACCTACAAGTTATAAATCCAGCTAGATTCTTAAGATCCATTTTGATAAACCAAACTGTATACCAATATGTATATTTTAAAGTGATAGCAGTCAGTTCTAAAGATGGGTTTCTGAAAAGCTAATTTGCGTCAGAGGAAAAATATCTTTTTGAAAAGATGTATAAGTACACTTTTAAAATACTGACTACCTAATCAGACATAAGAATATATGTTCTGGTCACGTGGAAAAGTATTGTGTATTTTAACGTTCTTTAAAAAAGTTCTTGTCAGGAAAACCAAAATTTCATAGCAGTCAAAGAAGTACAGTATTTCAAAAGCCAGCATGTTCAAAGAAGATATTAATATTCCATCAAGAGCTTATTCCTTGCTGGATTTTCTTTTATCTACCTCTGAGTCACAGATAATGAGCTGACCTTGGTAATTATTCTGGATTTTGTGATATTTTACATGTTTGCCTCACTTGAAAGTGCTATAAAGATTGTAAGAAAGACTATGAAAACAGTATCTTGATCTGTCATAATCTTCAATAGGTGATTCTCTAATTTATAAACCTAGCATTTCTGATAAAGCTTTTTGGATGGCTCTCACTGCATTCCTAAAATTGTATTTGAAATTTGTGTTGTGTTATTTCTCATTTTTTCATTCTGTTAAATATCATCGATATTTTTGAGACAGTGTAATATTTCAGCAGTATTTTTGATGCTGTAGACAAAGCATCCACCTTATTCTTCCACTTTTTTTTTTTTTTTGATGGCAAGTAGTACTTATGCGTATGTGTATGTATTTCATGTGTTTGGGGTTTTCCCTAGTAGATAAATTAGACACGGGTAGGAAGAATAATCGATAACGAACTGATAATTAAGTTAACACAGTCATTTTATTCTACGTGTTTTCAAACGGATTGTGGTATTTTAGTATGTTGCCTTAATAAAGAAAATAAAGTTCGTGCCATGTGCTCACTAAAGGCACTAGAGAGCGCTGTGATCTCACTGAATGCGCTGCTCAGTCCAGTCCCAGGGAAAGCTCATAAGCGAGGACAGCCTATAAATTCCAACATTCCTTTGTTTCCTGCACTTTGAAAATCCTACTTTTACTTTACTCTTTTGAAGTAAAACTGTATCCATAGCGGTTGCATTTTCTAACCTTGAATTCCTTTGGAAAAAAAAGAAATCAGGAGCATGAAAAAACATACTGAGATCTGAAGCTAGAAAGATGAATTGTATTAGATGCTGATTTTCTGTTATTCACCACCCAGGGAATGTGTATAGTAAAAGAATAACAAGCCTGACATATTCAGTGCAGGAATATATAGCAAGCGTTTTTCTGAACTGTTCCAGTATACACAAGTCCTTCACCTCTGTCTTCTCATAATAGTATGTTTAATTATATTTTTTTTTTTATGTAGGCTACTATATTTTTGCTCAGTCAGATCCCCTTAAATATGGCACAGTATATATCATGAGAATTGTGGTTGGATTTCTGAGGGGGGAGGTTCAAGATGATACATTTTAGCCAGCAGGCTAAAAAAAGGAGAAAAAATTGCCTTTCATTTCTGTTTTTCATTCCTTTGTATTCAGTTGAAATGCTCTCCTGTAGTTTCTTCTTTCCCATTTTATGTCAGTGTTTCTTCTAATGGTGTGTTTCTGTTATGCTATAAACACTCCATACACTTTGCTGACACAAGTGGTTACGGTTAATTCATTGTCCTGTATTATTTTAGTCTTAGCAACAAAGCAAATTCAAAATTACACTTCCTGCTAGTGGTATCAACAGTTCTGCTTAACCAGAGTTAAGTAAAATATAAATCTGTACAGATAATATAGAATCTGAAGACTTTCTGAGTAATTGTAGAGTTACCAGAGTTCTGATGCCGAGATCCATGCCAATCCTGGAAAGATAAATCCCATACATGCATTTTTTTGCAAATACACAGTGAATTCAGTGTGATGATAAGGCACAGATTGTGTTGTAGAGTCTGCACAGCATGGAAGTTGTCTGGGAAAGCAGACAGCTTCCATAAAAGTATGGGAGAGAATTTCCAATATATGTTTCCTTTTGGGTGTAGGATTTGGCTATATAACACAGAAAGTTCATTATTACAGATGTTGGTTCCCTGCATAACCTCTAGTACAATTTCAGTGGGTACCTGTAGAAACACTTACATTAAATTCTCCAGCTTAATTATTGCTGTAATTAGATGGGTAAATTACAAGTTGGAGACAAATAAGTGAGTGAAAATAATTCTGTGTTTGGATTCCAAGAACTGTGTTATTTTTCCCAGCAGAGAAAATTAGCAAAGCGTACTCGGGCGCAGTTCTAGCAGATAACCCGTAAAGATAAATGAGTCTTAACAGCAAAGGCAATGCAGCTCAAGCCTGCCAACACTGAGTTACACAGCAAATTTGCTTTCATATATTTCATGAGCAGATTCCCCGTCCTGCTTTCAGTACAACTTAGATGGTTAGCATGACTGCAATTCAAGGCCTTCGAAGACCACAATAGTTAGGTGGAGGGAATTTTTGCTTGCTATACTTAATGCTGTGCTCTTATGGTCTGAGGGGTTTTAGTAGCCTTGAAGGGGCACAGAATTACAAGTGAAAGTGGAATTTGCCTTCTATGATGGAGTGACTACATTAGTGATCAAGGGAAGGATTACAGATGTCATTTATCTGGACTTCTGTAAAGCCTTTGACATGGATGCCCCCCAACATCCTTCTCTCCAAATTGAAGAGACATGGATTTCATGAGTGAAGTGCTAGATGGATAAGAAAGTGGTTGAACAGTCATATTCAGAGGGTAGTGATCAATGGCTCAGAGTACCAGTGGACATCAGTGACAAGTGGTGTCCCTCAAGGTTCCATATTCAGATCAGTGTTATTTAATATCTTCATTAGTGACATAGATTGAGGGATTGAGTGCATCCTCAGCAAATTTATAGATGACACGAAGCTGAATGGTGCTACTGACACACCTGAAGGACAAGATGCCATTGAGAGGGACCTGGACAAGCTTGAGAAGTGGGCACATGGGAATCTCATGAAGTTTAATAAAACCAAATGCAAAGTGCTGCACTTGGATCAGGGCAACCTCCATTATCAATCCAGTCTGAGGGATGAAGGGATAGAGAGCAGCTCTGCTGAGAAGGACTTGGGGGTGATGGTGGGTGAGAGGCTGGACATGACCTGGCAGTGAGCACTTGCAGCCCAGAAAGCCACTTGTATCCTGGGCTGCATCCAAAGCAGTCAGGGCAGCAGGTCAGGGGAGGTGATTCTGCCCTTCTGCTCCACTCTGGTGAGACCCCACCTGGAGCACTGCATCCAGCTCTGGCTGGATGTCCTCAGCACAGGAAGGACATTGACCTATTGGAGCAAGTCCAGAGGAGGGCCACAAAGATGATTAGAGGCCTGGAGCACCTCTCCTGTGAGGAAAGGCTGGGAAAATTTGGTTTGTTCGGTCAGGAAAAGAGAAGGCTTTGGAGTGACCTAATTGCAGCCTTTCAATACCTGAAGGGAGCCCACAAATAAGACGTAAGAGGGACTTTTTACGAGAGCATGTAATGACAGGGGAGTGGCTTCAAACTAAGAGTAGGTTTAGATTGGATATTAAGAAGAAATTCTTTACTGTGAAGGTGGTGGAGCATCGGAACAGGTTGCCCAGAGAAGTTGCAATTGTTCAAGGCCAGGTTGGATGGAGATCTGAGCAACCTCATGCAGTGGACGGTGTCCCTGCCCATGGCAGGGGAGTTGGAACTCCGTGATCTTTAAGGTCCCTTCCAACCCAAACCATTCAATGATTCTATGATTCTTGTTCCTCACTGTTGCCAAAGAAAAGATGTCTCCCTTGCTCAGACTGTAGGTTTTACAATACCTATAATGTCACTTCCCTCTCCACATTTTATTTCCTGTGGTGTGGGAAACTATAGTTCTGTCAGAAATTATTTTATTTTAAAAGTATTTGAAGATGCATGATCTGCTTTCGAGGAGGAGGGCATCCTCAAGCATACTTCGTATCCACTTGCCTACTAGGGTTTAATCTTCCTTTTGGTTCTCTCCTACACATATAGGCAGTATTTAATCCCCAGAGTATTCATACACTTTCTTAGACAGCAAGCATACAAAAACCTACAAAAATCCAATCATAATTCTCTTGGAATACCCATCAGAAAATTAAAATATTTTAGCATTTTAACAGTGTATAAATTGAAGTGAGAATTTGAGGTATTGACTCTTACAAAACAAGAAACTAAGGAACACTGCTGTTATTTTAAATTTAACAATAAGTAGTTACAAACTTTTGTATGAGTTGGTAGTTTCAGTACTTCAGTATTCCATCCTGTTTTAAAGTTTCCTATCACAGATATGCTGTATCCTCCAGAATGGTCTGCAGCCATCCTAGTTTTGATATTGGGATAGCTGTATTTTCTTCTTTGAGGGAAATGACCATTATGAAAAAAAAACCCTACACAACTAAATGCCGACGTCCACTTCCCTGACACAGTTCTCTCTCTAAACTAAACATTTTTGGGTTAACCTTTGCTGCCTGTGCATCATTTCATATGTTCTTAAGACTTGCTTTTTTTTGAATTGACATTAATAATTTCAGCTTGTCTCACTGCCATCATCTTTCACAGGCCTTCCCAAACATCAGTTTAGAGTCCATTGTAAGTCAACTGTTATTTCTGTGCTGTTATATCACTTCATCCTCAAAAAATGCTATTCATAATAGAGCATACATCAGAATCAACCTCCCTGGATTAAAAAAAAAAAACAACAAAAACCTGTCTAGATATCTTGTTGTCTGTTTTACTTTTATTTCCATAGCTCTTCACTGGCCCCCAGCCTTCTCTATTCCTTTGTGAGATAGGGCTGCTGCTGCTATATACATTTGCTTTTTCATTTGATGTTTTTTTCCAATAACGTGAAAACAGACTAGTCTGAAGCATTTGGAAAAAAAAGTAGTCATATTCATTCCTGGTATCACCTCAATAGTTTTACACATGCACCGAGTTATAACTTTTCTATGTACAAGAAGAGTCGCTTGGCAATTAGTTCGTCCTTGTAAACTTTTAATGCAATTAAGCAAATTATCAGTAGATCTACTAGCTTGACACATTCATTGATGATTTGTAATAGTCCCTAAATCTATTGATATTTCATGTGCCTGTCAAAGTAGCTTGTTCAAGCTGATCTAAGGTAGTCTTGATCATAAAGAAGATTTCCTCTTTCAGCAATGGAAATTGAAATCGTTTCAATTTCATGTAATATTTCTCTCTGTTGTTTTATATTGCACCAGTTATTTTTGCTGTTTCATTATATGTTTTTCTCTATATTCCAAGGTCTCTATCAATGGCAGTGATTCTTCATATTTCTATTACTAGAGAAACAAAGCTTTAGAAGCACGGAAAAGTATTTTATATAAAAACACAAATTTATACAAATGGACAAGTATTAATGCTTGAATTTCTCAAATAATCATGCTTGAACTAATTGTAATGACCTTGCCAGTGGGCTGTGAACTCTTCATGCAGAAATAATGTTCTGTTCCAAATGCAGAGTTCCAAATACTGTCAACAGCAAATAGATCTTCCCAATGTGACCTGTTGGAGTAGACAGCGGCAAATGCAGCTGTTGTCCTCGTGATAGTGTAGGAAAGCAGGCTCTCTACAGCGAAAAACAAGAGACTTAAAACTGAGAACTCCTCTTTGAGGCTTCCTGCGTAGCAAAGTTCTAGGGGCAGATAACAATAGATGATTGGACAGCCTGGTCTAATGGGAATTCCTTTATCCTCCTTTCTTTGCAACTTGTCACATGCTGCGTCTAAATAGCACTGCCGTCTACCAGGTTGTGAAAATAAATCTGGCAGTGCTGAGCCTTCAGAAATTGTATCCAAATTGCAAAAATTACAAGACGGGGAAAAAGACTCAAAATCTAGTCCAGTAGTTTGAGATTAGAGATATTCTTGTGCTGAGTTCTGTGAAGTCAGTAATAACGCAGTAGTCTGTCAGATCACTCCATGGTGAGCTCGATTTTTGCTTTCTGCTTCTTATCCCCTGTTTTTCTTAGTCTTTCACACACATATGAATGGATGGATTTACCTACATTCCTACAGCTTTTGGCATGCAAGTTATTACAGTTGATGATTGTGGAATCTCTTTCAAGCCTTTCTGAAATACCAAGTAAAAGTTATGCTAAGGATAATGGAGGAAACATGTATGCTCTTAAAACTTACCTAAAAATCTGGATATTTAGTATAAATACATTCTATGGCTTCCTAGCACTGCCCCCTGTCACCCCCTAGCCATGGAACACATCCTAAACTTGTTTTCATAATGTGCTGTCGTGGGCACAAGAGCACCACTCTCATCGACATTGGTATTCTAACTGAGCAGTCCTTTTTGCAAAAGGGCAGCTTCGTGGAATATCCTGAGTCTGGAGGTGGTTGTCTTGCTCAAGAGTAGTAGTATTGTATAAAAAGTTACCCTCTGCAAATCTACATTCAAAATGAGAACATTTAGCATCTCAGCTCTTTGGTAGCTTTGTGTGGAGAATCGTGCCTGAAGTACTAGCTAAAGGAAGAGTTTTGTAGATGTTGATCTTTGAGGTCTAGTATGCCTGTTGGAAAGAGGAATTCCTCACTCTTTTGTAAACAGGCTCTGCTAAGAGCATGTGTTGACTATTAAAGCAGAGAGTGAAAAAATTGTATCAGGAGAAAGAGAAATCTGAGTATAATATGCAATGCAATTGCCAGCTTCATTAGATTTTGTCTATTTTTGGGGTGTATACAATCTACAAAAGTGGTCAGAACAGGAAAAAAAAGAAAGGACGTTTGATGTGCTTGAACGCCTCACCTCTCCACCACAACCATCCCACTCATACAGAGTAATTGGCCTAGCATTGATTATGTGGGAGATGGATTGCCATGCACATTTATATGGCAATTAGATTTTATTATTTTCCATTTACCATGCATCACCAACTTTCCTCACACTCCATTGCACAAGCAGACTGCTTTGGTTTTACATCTGTTTAATCTTTTTCAATGCCAGTGCTTTCCATCTAGTCTTTAGCAGGGTTAAAAACAAGCAGAGAGAAATAAAGAGTCCGGGAAGCTGAGCATTTTTATTGTCTGGAAAACATTGGTTCTTGTCTGAGAATACATGTTGTTTGAGAACAGGATTGTTGGGGAAATGGTGGGGTTTAACCTGGAGAAATCTAGGGGATTGTTCAGATGTGAGCACTTACCTTTTGAGTATCTACTTTTGTCTATCCAAAACTTAGCTTCAAAGGGCGTTGTTGTGTTGTTGCTGTTTCTCACACACACATTTCCTATAACACTGCTTTACTCGCTTGTGAAACATGGGCATGTTTGCATAACCACTGAGCAGTACTGAACAGAGTCAAAAAGTGTAATAAGAATGAAAACTGAGCACTAAGAGGTGCATGGAGAAGGGGAGAGCACATTCAGCAGAGCTGAGTTGTAGAGCAGCAAGCAGCATGGCAATAGCATGAGAAAAAGTATCTAGACAGACGAACATTTGTACAAGTGGGAAAAGTCTTCAGTGCAGTGAGAGTGGCATGATTCTGAGTAATGTGATGGAACCGGGAGACCTGGAGAAAGGTAGAGCAGCAGCTGTATCTTCAGTGTGCATTCGTGCCGAAATTGGTGGCAAAAGAAAACCGTAAGCTGCTCTTCCTGGTGCACCCATAAACTGTAAATTCCATCTGGTACCTCTTAATTCTCACTGCCTTTTTTTCTGTCGGTGTGTACTACAGTGCAGTGCTGCAATGAAATTGCGACAAGCGCGGTATCAGCCAAGGGAAGAAATATCTTCGAAGTTCAATTCTCTTGACAAATAGCTACCATATGTACTATGTGCCAATAAGGATGCCTAAAGAAAACCCACCATGTCAGCATTTCAGTGATGGTGATTTCTCTTATTTTTTGGAATATCTTTAATGGAGTATTCAGGCAAGATACTGAAAGAAGTGTAGAATTGGGGTGAAAAGATCAGTTTCTATATTCCTTCCCAAAAGACTGACTTGCTAACCTATAAATTCTTTTTTTATTATTATTTGCCTGTAAACGTTTTGCCTTGCTTTGGTTATCAGTACAGGGAGTGTGAAAGACGAAAGCCACCACCTGTCACAGGCATAAAATGGCCTCTTGCCTGAAGTATTTGAAAAGACAGATAACTCAGCAGAGCCTGGACAAGTAAACTAGCTACCCTTTCCCTTCTTAGGTGAGAGAGAGTCTAAAAGTGATAGAATTCATCACTCAAACAGGAAAAATATTTGAAAAGCCTATTTTTCTTAAAAAAAAAAAATCACCTCAAAACCAAAAGACATCAACCACAAATCAATACTGAAACTACAGAATAGACTCTTTGAAGTAAGTGGACATAAAACACTAAGTTTACATTTTCATATCTTCCCTCAAGTGCCCTTGCAAGTGGTAGACAAAATTCCCTCATGCTCTACCAAACAAGCCTGTGAATGTGCAGCAAAGTGCATATTCTCTACTGTAAAGGGGGATTTGAAAAGCCATATGCTGGAGCGTATGTGCTGCAGAAGCTGTGTGGATGCATCATTTAGGTCTTTGTCAACTGTCCTTCAGTTTATTAATGGGCTATGAACACAGTGGGCTTCTTAATTTATTGGGTAAAAAGAAAAAAAAAAAGAGCAATTATATTTCATCAACATTTTTTAAGGATCAGATACTTTTTTTATATAGAACAAAAAGTAAATGTTTAGTCATGACTGTCAAAAGTGGGGAGAGACTCTAGAATGGCCACTCGTCTGCTATTCAGGCCCAATTTCTTTTCTAGAAGTATATTGAAACCCCCTATCTGAAAAAAAAAGTTACCTCTCTGTTCTGCCTATTGTACAAACTAAATGTGCAAAAGGTAGGTGGTTTTGTACACTGGGGAGGTGAGAAGGTCATCAAGGACAAGTAGGCTCCTATATTTCAGTGGATGTTAAAGGCATCTGAATGCCTACCCGACATTTTCATAGAGGCAATGTCCCTTGTTTCGAGACCAGGGTGTTGTCTCTTGCATTTGAGTCAGTGCATATTCAGCTTGTATGAGAGTAATTTGTTTTCATAATTCAGTTGCTTCAAAAATACCATGAGTTGGGGTTTATGTGGGTTGTCTTGTGATGAGTCCTACCTTGTACTTTAATGTGCAACCATTGAGGTACTATAAAGCGATTTCTATTGATCTTGTAACAGCAGATCATGTTTTAGGAAGGACTTGAATAAAGGGAGCATTTTTTCTTCCAAGATTATACTTTCCCTATGGTTTTTCTCAGTCTTTGCAGTCCTTATTCCTCTTTGCCTGCCTGAGGGAAGAAGCTGTTATATGCTTGATCATTTTGAAATAGCATGTTTGGAGAAAAGTGTACCTGACACCTTGGCTTCACCACAGCCAGATGTTCCTTTGTATTTTCGTGTGTCATATAAAGGAATTGTGGAGCTGCTTGTTGTGTTTTCAGAATTCACCACAATATGCTGGGCTATCCACCTCTTTCTTGGGGAATAGCACCACTCTGGTACGCCACAGAGGCACTCTCATTCCTAGCCATAGTACTGATTTAGTACAATGTGACATTGGAAACAAGACAAAGCAACGTCTTCTTTGAAAGTACAGTTAAAACCAGCAGCACAACAAGAGATGAGGGGAGAAAATACCTGCTTTTGAAGGAAATTAAGGATTTGAAGATGACTTTGTTCAGCCCTATAAAAACATTCCAGGGATATGGTCTATATGGGTTATGAAAAAAACAAGCCACAATTTCTTCCACTGCTTTATTACCTCCTTCTTTTTCTTTTTTTTTTTTTTTTCATTCATACATGGAACCATATTTCAATGAATGGTGTTCATTTCTTGTCAAGAAAGTTGTTCAAGAAATGAGCACCAGATATATCCACAAAACACACAGATGTAGGAGAGTAAAGAAGCCTAGCTATATGCTGGTTAAACTGCTTGTTCCCTGATTTCAAAAATCCCAATTTAAATTCCCATGGACTATATTCTTAATGCAACTTAACAAAGTTCAATGGCAAGGTTCACTCTATTAGTTATTACATGAATGAAACATACAAAGGAAAATCGAGTTAGAATCAATTTAGAATGATTTACACAAAGGCCAAAGATGCAAAAGGGTAAGGGAGGCCCTCTTCTTGAGTCATAAGGTTTAGTGGACCCCCTTGCATTCTAAATTCCTGATAGAGCTCAGGTGCAGCTAGGTCCAGTCGTGGTCTCAGAATTGAATAGTGGTTTATATCTAAAGGAATTAACTACATGGATTTCATTAGTATTAATTTAGCATCCAACTAATTGCCAACTTAGGGAAGATAAGTTGGGAATAGAGGGCCTCTCTACCTTGGGTAAGGAATCTCAAACCTCAAGAGGTGTCCTCAAGGCAACAGTCACTGGTGTGCAGTCAAGTTGCTATTTAGAGAGAACTCAATTTGGACTCATCCGTGTCACTCACAGAGAGTTCTCTGTGCCTCAGGGAGCAACCTTGAGAGGTGTCCCAGCTCAGTGGGAGATACCTGCCATGCTGCCAGACTGTCAGGCAGGGAGAGCTCAAAGAAGGCTCATTTAGAGTGTTTTGTATCCCTGCAATAAAGTGGTTGGCTCGTAGTCAAATTGCATACAATGTAAAGGTATCCATGAGAATCCCTCTACCCTCAACTTCCTTGATAAATGAGTCTTGGAAAAGCCACCCACTATCCATGCGTTAATCACACAGACGGTGTCGCAAGCTTTGATGCATCAGTGCTCACGGGGCCGCTCTCCTCCCTTGTGGGTTTCCTGGGGGAGTTTTTGATCCAGCTACAGCTCAGGTCCTTACCTCCTGTACCAAAGTGCTGCTGGTTTGGTGAAGGGGGTCAAGTGCACCTGTCACACCCGAGCAGTATTCCTCTGTTGTTGTTACCATTATAAGCACATGGATAATAATTCCCTCCCCGCTAATGTTTGAAGACAATAGTAGCTGTTAAGTTAATAATTTTTGCCCACCAGCAGGTATCGTGTAAAAGTCTATGAAGTGACCTGTCAGCAATGTCACTAGTACCAAATAATGAGATACTTCTGCTAGTTATTCAGAAAAGAAACAGATAGAACAGCATCTTCAGTTTTTATTTTACATTTCTTCGGTTTAGCATTTGCAGAGTTCTTATTTTGAAGAAATGCAGAGGCTTGGGATAAAAAAAGATGAGCTATTACAGGGAGGATTTGGCATTTGTTTTACCAACAGTTGTCTGTGACTCACTGTTGTGTGGTGTTCTGTGTGTTTTTGCATAAGTGTGATTCCAATAATGAATACATTGAGAACTTGGGTTCATTTATTAGCTGGTAATTTGTTTCTGTGTTAAATTTACTTGTTCGTTAAAGCACAAATCAGCTCTAAGTCAGAAAAGAGATAAATAGCTGTAAATAGGAAAGTTCCTCTTGGAATAATTGAAGATCTGCAGTACCTGTAAAAGATGTAAATTAAACCCACTAAACTCTTCTCAGTGCTTATGGCATCACTGATCAGTAACATTATTGCTAAGATGAATAGGAATAGCTCTAAAAGTGCTGACTTCCAGTTCATTCCTCTGACCTGCAATGAAGATGCCAGTGAGAACATCCTGTAGCACAATTAGTCTTTTGGCCTCAAAAAATTAAAGGGAAGAAAAAATCCTCCTACTCTAACAAAAAGGGGATAACTCTGTATACTGACTCCTAATCTAAATGAGAAGGGAATTGTGAGATCTGCTCTCAAATAAACTGCTTTATCTGAAGCTTCTTCAGAGGTTGGAAGGAAATCTTGGAGCACTCTATTCCTTCACCCATTTCTTTACTACTTTGTGTATGACAGTTGAAATCTATTTTATATTAAGTGGTTATTTTCCTTTATAAATAAAGGAAATCAGGATTATTTTGAAAAAATGAGACTTTTTCGGGAATACATTTAAAAATCAGACTAAACTTCAGAAGAAAATCTGTGCATGGAAGGCAATACCTAAACTTCAGTTCCTGAAACTGTGGTCGCACATTTTCAGTAGTGGCAGTGTAGCATTATCATTGCATTTAGGCTGCAGCTAGTTTACATGGTGTCATGATCTTGTACTATTGATCTGATGAATTGTGATACCTTAATGAAATTACTTACATGTAATTCATAACAGTAAGTAGGCAGATCCACAACAAGGGATTCGTTTTTGAGTGTGCAAAATTTCCAGTAGTAAAGTTGTGCTTATTTAAGATGAGAAAAAGAGAAACCTGGGAATTTGTATTGTACTACGTTGATTCCTCTGATCTCTTTTAGTAGGAGCAGGGACAATCTTTTACCTTTTCTGTTATTCTGTTACCCTTTTATTGCATGTTCGATATAAAATATTGTAATTAACAATATTTTCTGCAATCCTGTCTTGTCTGGATTTTGAATGGATTGAGTGTGTAGAAAACTACTACTTCATTGAGATGAACATGAAAATGGCATGTGATTGACTGAAATAAGAGCAGCTATGCAAAAATTTCATAATGGCAGGAAAGAAAAATAAGCGAGTGAAAAAATTTAAGTAACTTTAAAACAAAAATAAGAATTAAATTCCAGAGCCTATACCTTAATAAAATTTTGTCTCTTAGAGAAAGTGTGTTTTTATGCCATCAGCTGTAAACTCAAGCCACATAGGATATTAAACATTTTATATTAAATCTGGGAGAGATTTAGCCCATAGTCATAAAAATACTTTTATCTACTTTATAAAAGGTGAAGTCTAATAGTCAATATGGCTGCTCAATACGTATGCTATGTGTTTGTGTAATGCATTAGCTAGTGCAAAAGCAAAACTCAAGTTATTTTGAAACATCAATGAAGTTAAAATATTACCCGGATCATGTCTATGTAAAAATTGTATCTTTACTGGTATATAACGATCAGTCTGATTATCAACACTCTTAAAGAACTGTAAGTAAACTGTAGAGATACAGCTTATTTAGACTCGATTTATTGTACTTCACCGCATATGGTATCTAATTGACAATATTCCAGTGTATATTTTCAAGAGCAAATATTCTGAGTTCCAGTTTATACGTTGGCACACTGACCTGGACCTCTATCAGCCATTCGTCATAACTGACAGTTGCTATATGACTGTTTATAGCAATCTCAATATGTTTGAGAGATGGATATTATGGAATAGCAGGGGATCAAACTGAAAGGTTGTGGTTTTAAAGATTTAATTAATCACAGAACAAAAATGGTTGCTTGGACGGTATATGTTTAAAAAGAAGTTGCACGTTGTCATGTGCAATAGATCAAGTCTAACTTTTTCAGCATAGAAGTGATTTTATTAGTACTCTTTTCTGACTTTTCCCCCTTTTAAGTCTACGGGAATCAGATGAGATGAATTATCTCTCTATTCCGAGCTGACAATGACTAAAAGCACAGAACTTCAGGAAACCTGGAAAGGTTTTGCTTTCTAGATGTTAGATGTGAGAAAAAGATGAAGAACCTTTATCATGAGGCAAGAGTTTTAACTTTGTTTTCAGTTCAGCAGATCGAAAAATGCAGAAATCTTTCTGCTGTAAATGAATTTCCCATTTGTGGATCACCATATTTTAATCAGTTATGTCTAATCTCATGCTTCTGAGATTTATACTGTACCTCAAAGTTCTAGAGGAAAACAATATCTTATTCTCCAAATTATCTACATAGAATGAATGAAGCTTGAAGTTTCTTGGTATGTGATGGTAAAAAGGTTGCCAAGACTTTTGTTTGGCTGGCTTATAAATTTATTAATGTGCATGTTTTTTCCCAAGCTTTTTATCTATATTTCACTAATTCAATGCAGTTGAGTTTTAGGGCTGGTATGTGGTTACTAAAAATTTTTCACAGTCTGATAAACATTTATTTATTTCAGGCTATTTCCTTGCAAGGCAAACTGTAAACCATTAGAAATAGTACTAAATTCTTTCAAACAGGCAAACCTGCCAGGAGAAGCAGTAAAAGGTGTGACTGTGGCTTTCACCGATAAGAGGGAGATTAAAATAAGCCACGTGGAGTAATAGTGATAGCTAGTACATTCTGAGTTCAGTTGCTATAAAAACTACCTACAAAGCTCAGCAAACACTTAGGAAATTAACAATTTTGCATTTGAGGTGATACAGAAACACTCTTTGGTCCATCCTGTGGCCTAGGCTCCAAAATCATCCAGTCTGGGGAATGTTCTGGAAAGCACAGTGTAGATTAGAATGCATGTTCAGATAGTCTACTGAAAATTTATGCTAGCAAAAACCATGTCATCAGTGAGGATTTAATGCATAGGTGGAATAAGATATTTGTCACTGGGTGACTCTTTAGAGTCAGATGCTGCCATGAGCACCTTACTGCAAAAAGGTTCAATGCTTCTCAAGCCTCTTCCTGTGTGCCAAAAGGTCTTGCCTACAGGCATCCTCAGAGCACTCCCACCAAGCTGTCAAAGATTACTGCTTTTTCCAAGTAAGAAGACAACAAAGCAGGACACTAAACTCATGGAAGATGTGGGGAACCATGGTTTCATTCCTTTCTGTCTGTGGCTGAAGGAATCAAGCACATCTTGCCTCCCAGTAGAAGGACAGAAGTCTTTTAGCTAGGATTGTTTTCCTTCTGTCCATGCTTCCCTTCTCTGGCCAGAAGCAGTCAGGTTCTTTCCTGCAGCATGTCTTCAGCAACAGGTATGGAAAGCACCTGGTTAAACCTGACACTTAAGGCACGTTGGGGACAAGAGGGGCACGATCTTAAGCTCTACCAGGGGAGGTTTAGGTTGGATATTGGGAAGAAATTTTTTACAGGGAGAGTAATCAGACATTGGAACGGGCTGCCCAGGGAGTAAAAACCTCACTGTCCTGGAGGTTTTTAAGATGAGACTGGATGTGGCACTCAGTGCCATGATCTAGTAGCCACGAAGGTGTTGGATCAAGGGTTGGACTTGATGATCTCAGAGGTCTTTTCCAACCCGGTTCATTCTATGATTCTGTGAATATGCAGCAGTGCTAGATGTGTTTCTATATGGAAATTCTGTGGTTTAATCCTCCTCTGTGAAATAGATGCATGTTTCCTAAATGGGTGAGCTGGTACATCAATAACATTGCCAGGTACTTCTAAGTAATTAGTCATACAAATTTGAAGTTTACATCTGCTTTTGAAAAAATATAGCCCTGCGATGTCATTGTATCATGCATGTGAGCAGTGTTTGTTTTCTTCTACATTTATTTTGAAGAATTTTTTTTGGATCTACCTGTCACTCAGCACAACAGGGCCAGAAGATCAAGCAGGTAAAAGGTTCTACAGGTTCTTTTCTGTTTCTAATATTTATTTCCTCTTTTACAGGTGATTTGTATATTGGAGGAGTGGCCAAAGAAATGTTTAAGTCCTTGCCAAAACTGGTGCATGCAAAGGAGGGATTCCAAGGCTGTCTTGCATCAGTTGACTTGAATGGACGGCTCCCTGATCTAATCTCAGATGCTCTCTTCTGCAATGGGCAGATAGAAAGAGGATGTGAAGGTATTAAATGTGCTGATTTTTTTTTTTTTTTTTTTTTTTTTTTT
>VXAY01005111.1:412022-470240 GCA_013399855.1 Oxyruncus cristatus | reverse complement strand
TTTTTTTTTTTTTTTTTTTTTTTTTTTTTTTTAATATCACAGTGAAAGTATTGTGAGAATCCTGCAGTGTTTTGTTGATATGTGTACTGCACACATCAAGGGACTATGTTCTGCCTGCTTCTAATTGAACTTCCTTGACCCTGCACTTCTTTAGTATTATGGAGACAAGCGTGTGCCTGCCCTACAGCACAGAGATTGATCTCAGAACATGAGTTAACTGCATAATGTTCAGTGTAGTTTCCATACTTCTCCGGTGTCAAGATATTTTGCATGTATTTTGTTTACTTCTGATGTGTTTTAATTAATGATAGAAACAATACCAATTAGTGTCGATGAAGTTCTTTATATCTCAATAACACTTAGGCATTAGCTAATGCTGAGACGTTAGCTAACTGATTCCATTTTTAAAGCAGACATTTTGAGTTGATTAATGCAAGGCTAATTTATGAAGCCATTTAAGACCAATCTTCTATATTTGCTATTTTTGCTCCCCCTGAAATTATTATTGTCATGAGCCTTTCTATCTGAAATCAGTAACTGGCAAATATATTTTATCTCACATTTTTATGTCTTTTTTGACTCTTCTGGAATATCATGGAATTTAAGTGAGGACAGAATTAGAAGAAGTGTATTTCTAATTTGAGGGTGTCAATCTCTAGCTATTTTTCCAGCTGTCTTCTGATCCCACATTATTTTTACTATGATTTATGGAATAATTTGAATACATTTTCTGTCACTGTATATCTACTTTATTCACATAATTCTGGATTTTGTGTCTATGTTAAGTTTTATGTGTTCTCCCTTCTCTTGAGTGCCATTCTTCCCTTGACAGAAAAATGTATAAATGACGTTGTAAAATTAATTTCAAGTTGGAATCTTGATGATTTTGATATAAAGTTTGTTAAGTTTGAAAATTAACATTGTAAAAAATCCAAGCAGAGCTCAGGGGGTTTCCTCAGGATTCATGGGATAAAGCTTTTTGGTGGATAAATTCTGTCTCCTCTTTTGTTGTGCCTACAGTACATTTGTAAAGGTGGAACTTCTTTGTTCTTTACCTACTACATTTAGTTAGCAGTATAAGTTCTATTGTTAGCACGTAGAAACAGACACTAAAGCTACAGAAAACATAAGATGTGAATTTTACATATTTCTATCAGGAGTTCAAAAATGTGTATAAATTAGTTTGCCACTGAATGTAGAAAATTAGATTCTGCTTTCTGATGGGTGTTAGCAAGTTCCATGCCTGCACCATCCCTTCAGAGAGTCAAAGTATGCCTTAATTCCATTATACATTTCATAGCTCCTTTTGAAATTATGTAATTTCCTAACTGAATTTTCTGTACTTCAAAGAAATATAGCCACAGGCCTAGCGTGAGAGTTTGCCTTTTAAACCAGTGGCACAACTCATCAGTGAATTTAATAAAGCTACCAACAATTTAATAAAGGCCATACAACTATTGTCCTTTTAGATAGAGATTCAGTGTTTTCCCAACACCAAAATCATGTGACAGAACAAACTGGTCAAACGAGATGTGCTGCCTCGCTCCCACAGAACTGCCTCGTCAAAAGTCTTCTGCCTGTGGAAGGAAATCTTTAACACCATGGAATGAAATATTCCCTTCCAACCTTTCTGCTTAACCTTTGCAAGTTAACTCTTCCATCTCACTTGTTTGCTTCAAGTCTTTGTGTCTGACCCATCTATCTGTCTTTTGTTTGCAGACCATGAATCAGATGTACAAAAAAGTGTTCTGTCACCTAAAATATGGTTTAGGTCACTTGTGATTTTAGCTGCCTCCTAGAAAACCCTTGTATGCCTCAAGCTGCTCACACCTCTGCTGCTGTGTGCAACCAGGACCGTCTCTGTCTTGACAGAGCTGAGTGTTTTGCATCAATCTCACACTACAATGGGATGTGCAAGCTCTGAAGTCCCCTAAGACATCAAGTCCTAAGAGCTCAGGACACAGCAGCAGAAGTAATTTCAAAAGTGTTGGTCACCACCACTCTCAATCCAAAAGACAGTTGATGTATGTCCTTTGTTAAGACATCAAGCTGCTGGAAAACCTGGCCTGAGAAGTGAGGCACTTCAATCTGATGTTTTTCAGGTTTATGGGATTGAATTCCCCAACTTTCTAGTACATATATTAAAAAAAAAAAAAAATTGAAAACTCTTTTTCTCTCTTCTATCAAACTATGAAACCATAATACACTGCTAAATAATTATCTCTGTTAGATTTTGTACTTAAAATACTAACATTTCTCAATAACTTCACTGTCATAAGTGCGTGAAACATTTTTTTTTTGCAAACCCAGCCATGGCAATATGTAAGGTTTGCATTTTGAAGCTTCAGCCACAGCCAGATAGATATCTCTGTTCTCTGTCATTGAATCCTGGACATAATTTACAGTTGGCTGAATCCACCTTGTTGACAAATTTTCGATGACTAGAAGAGATAGAAACTAACAGCTAGAAACATAAATATGCTAACTAGCTCTTCGAATTGTTAATGGCAGACCCCAGAGCCAGGTTGTGTCAGCACTGTTTTTCTCTAGTCGAATCTGTTGTACTTTCTTTACACACTTTAAATAAAGCAGAATTATAGAAATTACGGTATGATACAAACATAGGTTTTATATATTTAGAAGAAAAATGCACTGTGTGTGTGCATGTGCATATATAATGTAATTCACATACTACACAAGCTATATGAAAAGTTTCACAATATTAACACACATGAAGATTTTGGTGGTAAGATAAGAAAGTTTTTTGCAATATATATTGCAATAAACCCCACAAAACAGTGTATATGCTACTTTAAAATGCTTTTTGTGTTATGTATTTCATTAAGCCCTCACATAGGACAAATGTAAATGAGAGACCAAATCCAGTCAATTAAAAATTCTACAGTGAAGACTGAATAATTTAAAATATTTAAATTGAATATGACTAAAAGGATGAGAGCTAGAAAAGAGTATATTACAGCACTTTTACTAAATAGTTTAGTTCTGCAATATATATGTAGGAAAATATGGGCCTGTTTTGGTAAATATTGTAGTATTTCCCAACATTAAACAGTCCTCCTCTGTTCTTTGAAAAGAAATCCTACTTTTATTAAAAGAAATGCTTATATGTAAGCTAGTCTTGATGGCAATCTTTATAATAATGGCTCATACAGATATACCAAAAGTGCTAAGAATCAATTCATTTAAAGCAAAATACCTTGTTTTGTAACAAGATTGTATTTTTTCTAAATATGTGTTTTTTGACATGTACTTCTTAATGTGCTACAGGGTCCTGCAGTTTATGTACTTTTAAGTCCTTGTGACTTTTGCTCTACTTTCGCAAAAGATGAGGAAATTCAACATTGCATAACAAAGTGTAAATAAATCCTTGAATATATAACATTTAAACACCTACAGATATTTTCACTTCAGCTTTGTAAAGTTTCTGAGTAGCAGAATCTAGTGAGAAAAAAATGTGTCTTGTCAGCTACGGGCTTCTGTCATTATAATCCCTAGCTCAGAAAAGGGTGATGTAATGCCCAAATGTTTAAACTTCTGGGCTCAAAAACTCCGAAGAAAGGGAAATCACTATCTAATGTCTGCCTACTGCAGTAAGTCAGTTATTGTTATTATTATAACAGGAGAAAATAGAACAGTTAATAACTTTGCCAAAAAAGGCGGTGTACTCTGCCCTTGTTCTCAGTCACTCTGGTGGCTGTTCAGGCCCTGGTTCAGAGATGTGCTTGAGCAGCGCCTCATTTAAAGGAAGAGACCATTGAGCTGACTTAAATCGTATTGGTATGGATTTTTCTAAAATACTGGCAAATCAAAAGAAAGTCCCACACTGGGATATTTGAAGAAGCTCTAATGTAAAAGAAGGGTTATGTGGATTTCTCCCTACAGAGCGGTGTTTTAATATATTTATATAATCTTTGGACCAGTTTTGCCCTGTCATCAGTGACTGGCAGTGGGAGTTTCAAATGGATATTGATCTGTCCCCTCCAAAAGAAGTTAGGACAATTTTATAATCCCAGAACCAAATTTTTCCTTGTAGTGTCAAGAGTTTGTGTGAAATGTGTGTGAGCTCATTGTAAACTGTGATTCAGTCTTCATTCATCCATCACAAAGAAAGGGGCTAGAGAAAAGACAGACCACAGTGGATGATGGTGCTAATTAGTCTTGAATTCAGTGTATCTGAACATGACAAATGGCTAGTCAGGATTCAGCCATGCATTTACTCTGTTAATGCATTCATATCTATCCAAGGAAGAAAAAAACCCCACTTTTAATTTTCCTTCATTACATGTCATCAGCTCAATTAACCATTATATTTCTAGTAAGATACTGGCAAATTACTGCTTTCTTATTTTGGCTTGCCTGAAGATTTATGGCTATTAGCATTAATTTGTTTGCATTATATGGCATTTCTTTCTCTCTTTAACAGCAGCATGCACTTTACTCTGAATGTTTTTTTTCTGTGTTTGCTGCCATTTCAATATTGCTTACTAACATTTACTATATTTTGCTTTTTTATTTTGCTGACAAAGTTGCATTGATGAAAGCTGATTTGCAAGGTAGATAGCCCTGTGTGTATTAAACAAGACTGAAACCCCCAATGCACAGTTGGATTTCTGCAATAAATGCTCTGTACATTTCAGAACTTAAGTGTGTTATTTTGTTTCAGATTTTGTCTTTCACACCTCTAAAACAATGGGCTACATGAACCTTCGTTTTCCAGCATAGCTTGCATAAAGGCTTTCAGTCTTGAATATGTTTGTATAGTGATTGCTTTAGTGCTTTGATCATTCCTTTTTGAAATTTCTTTATATTTCAGTAGTCTAGTTATGATTCTCTAGAAATAGAGTAGCTTTGTTTTTCATGCGTATGTCACATTCTGGCATGCCAGTTCATTAGTAGTCTGATTTTCTGCATTTCCTCTTTAAAAAGGAACCTGCATGGGATCCCTGAAGCATGTGAATCAGTTCTTGTCAACATTCCTACCAAAGAATCCCAAACTGCCCTTTATTTCAGACCTAAATGATTTAAAATAATTTGTGGGATTAAAATAATTGTAATAGTGTAGCTTCATTTTATTATTTTTTGAAATTTGTTTTTGTTTTTAATTTTATTATCCAGTCTTTCATATCCTGGAGTTTTGATTTCTGTGGCATCTGGCTTTGCTGTTTGAAATGTATTTACAGGAAGAAATACTGAAGTTTTCAGAAAACATTTAGCCAGTTAATGGTCTGACACAAGATTAAGAAATAACTCACAACAAAGTTAACATTCCCACTGTACCTGGAATAACTCTGCTTCCATTTGTGCATTCTTAATGTGTTTGACATAGCAGTCTTACAACTAAAGGAAGCCCACCCTTTTAATGTTACATGCTGCTGCAAAATCAGCAAGTTTATGTGTGTTTGACTTGGTAACTCTTTGCTCATATGATTTGAGATGCTGGCAACTAGTTAATGTTATCCAGTGAGAAATACCTCTCTTTGGAAGACAAAGTGCAAGTACTTTTTTGTGTGTTCTCGTTAGGCCCCAGCACAACGTGCCAAGAGGACTCGTGTGCAAACCAGGGTGTGTGCTTACAGCAGTGGGATGGATTCAGCTGTGACTGTAGCATGACCTCCTTTAGTGGACCGTTATGCAATGACCGTAAGTACACAAAAAAAATGCCCCTCTGAATCCTTGAGAGCTTGAAGGCAACGTTTGAAGCAAGTGCCTGAAGTGTTATATTGTTGTAATATTAGATATTGAAATGAACCGGTAAACCCTGTGAAAATCTGTGGGGCTTGTGATAAGAACAAAGCTAAGATACACAGTATAAAATTTGGACAACGGGCAGTATAAAACACGGGCAGAATTTGGTTTTCTTACACTTGATTCTGAGTCTAATATACTGATGGTTACCTGATATAGTCCCTTTCCTGCGTAAATATTACAAATGGGATTTTTTTTTCCTGATTGACGAAATGTTTTACATTTTGTTTTCTTAAGTTATATTATAATTTTGTAGCACTATCATGAGGGCTATAATTACTGTGAAACGGTTGACAAGGCTCATTATCTCTCTTTGCAGATTTCTTTAGGTGACACACTAAACGTGCCAATAATAAAAGCATGCTGAGTATTTTAGTTCTTTTAGATTTCATCTGAATAAAACTACACAACATACACCAACCATCTGGTCTTTCAGGAAAAGCTTAAATGTGTCAAAAATAAGGGTCCTGATTCACCAACTTCATAATCTAGTTTTATTCCAATCTAACCTTATTGATCTAAATAGAATTATGCAGAAGTGATGGTGGAATAGTAATGGAAGAGCCATAATGTTCCATGGTAAAAGCAAGCTGCTGAGTTTTAGTTTTAATTCATCACATTTGTAATATCCAAATGTTGCACACTTTTATATCTACATGAAGAAGGAATTTCCCTAAGGCTTTTGGCTCAAATTGTATTTCTCACAAGGCTAGAAAATTAATTATATGTAAAACCTAATTATTTATGCTCATGAAAGTTCTGTGGTTTGAAAGTGGTGGAAAGAACGAAAAGGATTCACCTCGATCTGTTTCTTTGCAGTTGCTCTCATGGTAGAAATGAAATGTGGCATCAAAAAACTTTCAGTAATTTGAGCAAAGGTTTGGATTTACTTTATGTATATGAGTTTGCAGTTCCCATCAATATGTGTGATTAGTCATATTGCTAAACATATATTTTTAAAGGTTTCAGTCACCTGTCGGCTACAGGAGAAAATTATGGTTTTAAGTTGTTATTTCTGTTTTTCTGTGATCTTTGAGTCGTTTCAGAAGTAACTAAAAGCTATGAATAAGAAGTTACATATATAACATCTAACAAAGGAAAAACTTTGTCTGTAAATGTTTTAGCAGTAATTGATGTCTGGACCTGGAATATTCTGTGAATTATTTGTTCAAGTGACACCTAATCCGTAAATTTTGCAAATTGATGAATATGAAAGATATTTACTAATCTGTGAAGGCTCATTTATATGGTAACATTGTGGACTATGTTGCACACAATTGAGATATTTCACAATATACTATTTCTGGTGATGGTTAAGGAGTGCCTATACTTTAGTAAATGGCTGCTAAAAATACTTTTTTCCCAGATAAATCTTTTTTTAAAATATTTTTTTATCACAAACATGAAATATAAATTAATCCTAGATACGGATATTTTGTAATAGAATGCAGAGTCTAGTAAATAATACATTTGGTTTCTGTTTTATCTTGACTCCTTAGATTAGTTCAGATACGGAAAAATCTGCAAAGCGAATCTAACAGGAGCGATTTTTCATAACAGTGTATATGCCAGAAAGGAGGAAAAATGATGTTGTAACCTCAACGTCATCTAGACGCTCCAAGATTGCTCTCTGCTGTGTCTGGGAAGAGCATAATGGGAAGAGAAATTATGAAATGTTACTACAGTTTTTGATAACTTGCACAGGCTGCACACCACAGGCTAAACTTTGCAGCACTGAAGTAAGACAAATTCCCTTCCTGTGAAGAGAGATTATCTCAGCAACAGGTCTGGAATAGCACCTGCTTGTTGCTGAAAACACATTCCCTTCAGGAAGGGATGTAGGCACGTTCCTGAGCGGTGTGTGTGAGCACGTTTCCATTGCAGATTGTGCGTGGAGCGATGCTACTTGACAGAAGCTGAAATCTAACCCAGTATTGCTATGCAGGCAGGACCTTGGCTTATTTTACATGTAAATATACTGGTTTAGGTAAAATGGCGTATTCTGGGCATCAGAATCTCATAGGTAGAGATTTTTAGTTCTCAAACCCCGAAAATTGGCCACTTAAAAATAAGTGTCAATGGTAATAACAGAAACAGTTAGAAGTATTTGTTTTATGGAGATTTGCATTCTTCCAGTAGTGGGTGTCCCTGTCTAGGTGTTTGCAGAGAGGTCCTGGATTGTGGCCTGTGTGACTAGAGCACAGGACTGCCCATGCTGGGTATGGCCTGCTCCACCAGACCCATCACAAGGCACAGCTGAGTCCCTCAAGCCAAGCTGGTGACAGCTCTATGAAAATACACTTAGGAAGTATGCTGTTCTTGCCAAAATGCTGGGTAGATAAAGGATGAAGGAACAAAATGAGTGAGAAATAGCAGAGGGAGGATCAATGTCAGAGCAGAGGGAGTGGGTGTGCAGCTGGGTGGGTGTTTTGCCCTCAGCCACAATTTTACCCACTGTACCTCACCAGTTTTGTTCTACCAGTTCTTAGGGGACATATTTGAGCAGAAATTTCAGCGACAAAGAGGCCAGGGTGAGAGGGGAACTGTGGAGAGTGCCTAGTCTAACCCCTCTGTTCAGAGCAGAGTCAGATAGTACAGGTTGTCTGGGTCACCATCTCCAAGGATGAAGACTCCACAACCACTTTGGGCAACCTTTGACAGTGCTCATTCACCCTCACAGTACAAACATTTTCCTTACGTTTAAATAAGGTTTCATATATTTCAGTTTGTGCCTATTGCCACTCTCTGGGCACCACTGAGAAAAATCTTTCTGCCTTCTTTACCTCCCGTGCATCAGGTATTTTAAAACATTGAATGATCCCCACTGAGCCTTCTCTTCTCCTGGCTGAACAGTCCCTGCTCTCTCAGCCTCTCTTCATATGAGAGAACCCTTAATTGCCTTTGTGGCCCTTTGCTGAACTTATTCCTGCATGCTCATGCACTGGGGATCACAGCACTAGGAGACAGTGCTCCAGCTGCATCTCAGCAGTGCTGAGTAGGGGGGAAAGATCACGTCTCTCAGCGTTTCTGCAACATTTTACCTAATGCAGCCAGGGAAGCTGCTGGCCTTTTTTTGCCACAAGAGCACGTTGCTGACTCATGTGCAACTTGTTGACCACCAGGATACCCAGATCCTTCTCTGCAGGGATGCTTTCCTGCTGGTCAAGTCCCAGCTTGTTCTGATGTGTGAGTTTATTCCTCCCCAGGTGCAGGATTTGGCATTTTTTTTGAGTTCCTTGTCAGTCCACTTCTCCATCTTGTCAGCATCCATTTGAATGGCAGCACACACATCTGGTCTATCAACCACTCCTCCCAGCTTTGTATCATCTGCAATTTGCATAAATTTATGTGCACAAATTACCTTGCTGCATTTGAGCTGATACTTTCAATGTGTTTCCCATAGTAACCTCAGTGCACAAAGATCTGACATACATCGTTCCTAGGCTTTATAATGCAAATGTTTCACATGTATCGTTCTTGTCTTTAATTTCCAAAACAGAGAGTGTGGAGAAAATAATGAAAGAAATAGTTTCTTGAAAAGTGTCATAATACATTCTACTAATACATGGTGCAAGAAGTTTCTTTAATCTTTCTGATAAAAGCAAATTATTACTCCTGTGCTATTCAGTGTATTATTGCCGGTGAAAATGTGCACAAGCTTAAAATGAAGATTTCTTTAAAAGTTCTCTCAAAAAAAGTGCCATGTGAGGCAGATTGTTTTCTTTCCCAGTCCAAGAGTGTCCTCTCTGTGTCTGCTTGGGAGAAGAGAAATTTCAGAAATGTACTCCCGTGAAAGTGGACCTGGGCCTTACACTGGGCTAAATGTAAGGCTGTAGTTTTACAATTGCAGTCAGGGACACCTTCACAGAAATTTTACTCAGCTGCAAATCTCAGTAATCCACTCCAGTGAGTATGGAATGCCTGTAGACCATAAGCTGCGGTGGCAAAGGTGGGAACTTTCTGTGTGCTGCAATTTCCTATTTGCAAGAAGATAAACAAGGCAGGAGAATTTTTGACCCCAACATGCTACACAGTTTATTATTTTGTCTTTTGATGTGGTATGACACTTGGAGATTCAGGGCACCAGTGCTCTTTAGATGTGATAGACAGAAGTGTTACACTGATAAGTGTAAAGCAGACCAGTAGCAGTTGTTTCTAAAAAATGGGATTACATAAAGACTGTACTAAAAGGACAGTTAATGGCTGTTGTTACAAATGGATGCATGCATGCATCTCTTCTGAGAAAACACATCATGAACGTAGTAACTGTATCTAACAGCAGGTTATGTAGTAAAAGCTATCTTCCCAGGGAATTCAGCTTTTTTTATGAGTAGGGTTGAAAATTACTCTGGCACAGCAAAACAAATCTATAAGAGATTATCTGCTTTCTATAAGTTTACATCTGTTTTTACTCGGGCAGTCTTTAAGTGTAGCCATATTAGTGAATGTAATGGCACGTTTGTGGAAACAAATACTGCTATTATGGCATAGAAAATAGCAGACATAATAACACTGTCACATTACGTTAGTATAGAAATGTTCAGTGCCAAATTACAGGGCAGCTTCAACACTGTCTGTTACCATAAGGGAATAATGTATTGGCGTTGTACTTGTGATGGTATAACTAACACTGTGTCAACACTTCCATTAAAATCCATTTCTGAAGGGTTAGAACTTCACCACGCAGTCTCTCCTGACTAGGAATTCAACATTCTCAGTCACTGTGAGTAACAAAACTTTTTTTTTTTTTTTTTTTTTTTTTTTTTTTTTTTTTTTTTTTTTTTTTTTTTTTTTTTTTTTTTTTTTAAATTCTCCTGTTTTATTTTTACTCTTTTACCAAGGAAAATCAAAAGTCCTAATTTAAGTGGAGAGCTGTGTCAATATTACAAGATGGGTTCACGTAAAACATGTTTGATTTTCTTGGTATTTGGTTGTGTTATAGAGATATTGCCTTTCAGATTATACAGATTATACCTGTCCTTGCCAGATTTATCTCCAAGTAAGTGTTGGCTTTCCTAACCTTCTTCCTGCATCAGGGGCTGAAACATGTATGTTTCCAGAAAATCAAATCCTAATTATTTCATATTGAACACACTGAACAGTGGATAATTTTGGCTGTTGCTGAGGATAGTAGAAGCAAGACACGGTAACAATGCATTAGTTAAAGTTTATGAGGGATTTGGATATTAGAGTATTTGACATAATAAAAACTCCGAAAGGAACTGAATGGTTCTCTCTTCAATGTAGTGTTTGAAGAGAGCATTAAGTAATATTGAGGTTATACTTTAAAGCACAAAACTCCTAAATATTGAGTCATCATGCGGCAATAAGTGAGCGGTTTTATAAATACCAGCCACCTTCACTGCAGAACTCTGATCAAAGCAGGCGCATTCTCACACTGAATGAGACAAGTCTTATACTTTGTGAACGTGTAATAATGAGTATGTAACAATCCAGATTGCAAGGCGGGTAATTCAATATTGCACACAAGTGTAGCTATGCCCTTAGCTCTGCTAAACACTGCAGTGTTTAGTGTTTAATGTTGTGCATGCACACACTATATTTATGATGTATTAAAAATAGGGGTATTTATTATTTTCTGTTATCCATGCCACTGAGTTTTTACAGTTTTCTGAGCTATCATATGGTGTTGAGAATTGGGTAGTCATTCTCCTCTCACAATGTCTTCCTTCTCCTGGATTGCAAATCGAAGGGTAATATTCACTCTCTTTGCATTATCAGTCCAGTATTACACAAATAATGGATTTAAGTAGATTTACTTCACATTAATTAATTGATTTAACTGTTACCGATACTGCATCTTTTGCACCTTTTTAACACCTAGAGTGTAAGGTCAGTCTTAATGCGACTTTTGTGAGCAGGATAAATACATAATAAAAAAGTTCGATTAATCCAGTGACTGAAAGCTGAACTCACCACAATATCTACTCTCAGTAGTGTTTTCCAAAATGCTATTACATATTCCTGGCTAAGACTTTGTAGTTGCTAGATACCAATAAACATATAACCTGCTATCAAGAAAAGGGATAGAAAATTCCTCAAGAGCACTTTAAAACACATTTTATTTTCGTCTCCGGTAGCTGAGAATTAAAAAAATCTGTCCCTGATAACATACCAGTCTAAATACTTCATATGATTACTTTGCCAGGGAGGCTCACTTTACACAGGAGAAATAAAGATAGCTGCGCATAAAATTACAGTACCAGGCAAAATGGTGGAACAAACTAATTGGAGAAAATTTGTTCAGCTTATCTTATCTGATATCTCTCTATAGTGAACATCTGGAATTTCTGGTGACAAATATCAGTGGCCCAATTTGTACAAACTTCAAAGGAAGTAGGACTTTACACACCCAGTCTTGAAAAATGCAGAAAAGTTGAGGTGTGTAGGAGAATTAGAAAAACTGTGAAAAGGGCAAGGAAAGTGTTTCAAGTGAGCCATGGCTGTCGACCAAAATGACTTTATTTGTTGTTTTTATTAGAAACCTGGTCAGGACAGACTCCACCTTGAACTGTCAGGCTCCTGTGATGTTATATGGGAGCACATGGTGCGTTAGGAAGAACTATGGAGATTGATGCATGGATGACAACATTTTTTCAAGGTTTTATCGACCCAGCTCTGTTAGGCTTTTTCTCCTCTATTTTATGTGCACTTTGCAGTAAATTTTGCCTTTTAATTAAGATATATCAGTCTATTAATTATGTGAATGAACAGGCATGGTTTTCTTAACAGTTTGAAAACAAGTTTAAGAATTTTTTTCTTATCTACATACAGATTCTGGAGTAGTCAGTTAAATGAGTTGTCCATGCCTAAAACAGTTGAGGAATTTCCATTTTCTTAAATACATTGCAAACTATCCCTTTAAAAAATATAAATAATACAAAGTTGTTTGGTAGTTCTCGTAGAAGCTCTCACATGTGAAAATAATAAACAGTAATAAGTAAAGTTTTAAGTGTGATACTTGATACAGAAAAAAAGCCAAAAAGGAACTTTCAAGGTAGCCAAAATACATGGGTGTAGTTGTGCTTGTAGCTGAGACAGAAGCAAATATGCAACATTTCTTGCCTACTCAGAGTTATTTTCTATTTCACAATATTAAAAATTGAACATAGTGTCAGAAAATTGCAAGCTTCTCTCTGTCTCTGGAGGAATCAAGGGAGTAATTAAATTGGATTTTGGTATGTCAATAATATCTTTCTCTTATTAATGGCATAATAATTTTGTAAATCAAATCCTAGAAGTGTTTCCAGTGTCATAAAGGTGAAAATGATTAAGGGTTAATTAAATATATTCTCATGGAACTAAAATTGTTCAGCAGGGTATCGTTTGATTCCTTTCTCTAGAACTTTCAGTTATTACAATTTAATGGCATATTATGTACAGTTCAGACCTGAAATTTGTGTAGTCAAAAGCTATTGACAGTAATAGGCATACTGGATGAATACTGTCCCTATTCTTTCTCACAGATTTCTCTGAACATCCCAACACTATCATGTATTAAAATCAATTTTAGATAGCTGGTAGTTTTCTGAACTGGATTAATCATTATATGCAGCACAGCTGGAACAGAAATATTAACTCTGTAATGGTGTCAGTCGTTCATCTCCAGCAACCCCCCAAAAAAGGCAATGAGTGCTAGCTTTTTTAATAGGTGACAGCTGCAGGGGTCACAAACGGTAAGAAAGAAGAAGAAAAGCTTTCCCAAGCAGTGTCTTCTATAATCCATTGTATGAGAATAGCTCAAATTGTATATGGAGAGTTTGGTGATGTATATCTATTTTATGTGTAAGATATTTAAGCACAATGGCACAATGGTGCTTCAGAAAGATAAAATTATTCAGTTTTTCTGTAGTCTGTACAACTGGACTGGGGTTACTAAGGCAACCTGTTCTTCCTCAGCATGTGTTCTGGCTTGACAGCTAGATAGGTGGGTTAGATTCACAGTAACTACATACTTATGAGGAATTTGTATGCTTGTTGCAAAACGAGATTTTGTTGGTCCCTTGACACCATTTTCAGAGACTTCTGTGTGTTCGTTTGTGCCAGATGCTGCAGAAGATTAAGGCAAAGAAAACCTTTCTATTAAAGGCAGAATAAAGAAAATTACCTGAATCTGATATAGGTAAATCAAGGTGTTTCAGAGTCCAAAGTAAAGAACTGAGCAATTCTTCAGAGAGTGAAAATGGAAGCATGGACTGGGGAAGCGGTAAGGCACAGAGAAGGATACATTTTACAGACATTTTTTGCAGCTTTCATGGTTTTGTTCCCATGCTGCAGGGCGGACATTGGACCTATTTTGACCACTTTTGGCCTGCCACTCCACTTAACTAGCAGTTAATCTAAATGAAATACCTGTATTTTTCTTAGCACATACATCTATAAGGATGCCTGTTCTCTCAATGTCACTTGTGACGTTTAAGATCCTTCAATATTTCATTTTAACTTAGGCTTATGAATCTTGTTATACTGATGTTGTCTTTGGAAATCTTTGTAGCCATTTTCTCCTTAGGTATTCCAGGATATTATGAAAGCAGGTAACAGAGTTAGTAATAAGAATATGAAAAAATACTGATGGAAGCAAATACTCCTAGGACCAAAGGAGTTTTACGAGGTTCTAGTGTCTGGTTGCTTAATGAAGACAACTGCAAAATGAAGTCCCAGCCTGGGGAAAACCACTACTTAATAAAAGCAGTCAATACCCAGGTTGGGTATTGGAAAGTTGGAACCGTGGAAGAGAGGGTGAAGAACAGCTAATGCTCATGAAGCTTTTTGGTGCCCACAAACCCAATTAAAAGGTTGTGCTAGGGATGCATATCAATTTTGTGCTAATTCTGGAGGAATGCTCACGCTGCTAAGCTTTATGCTATCACTCTTCTTAATGAAGCTACACTTTGAATTGAAAACAGACATATGCAAAATCACATCATTGCACTGCAAACATCCACACACTAAAAAACACTTAAAATGCATGATATGCAATATTCGTTGTCAAAGTGCATTAATATTTACAGATACCATTTGCAAATAATCTCAAATTCTGAGTCTGCTTTACCATATAAGGTAGTCCTTCCTATATTATGTTTTTCTGTTTAAAAATTCTTGTGTAAATCTTAAGAAAACTGCTAATCAGATCAATGATCTGATATTTGGACAGGACAGATGCTGTCTACCAGCAAACTGAAATTCAGTTACAATTTGAGTTTCAAAACACCAGTTGAGTGACTGATATTAATACACTGAAATCCAAAGACACCATATATATTGTCATTTTCCCCCTTGAAATTAAACCCAGAGATTTTGAAATTACTTGGAATTCTTTCTACTCTCCTTTTTTAACTCTTTATCCCATCTTCTGGATCACCAAAACATATTAGCTTGGCCTCAGGTTGATTATGGTCATGATTTTTCACATGATCCAGTAGTAAGTGTGGGCTGGCCTTTCTGTGTGGTCAAAAATTCATCAGTTAGGTGAATTTTAAATACTGATTCTATAAGTGGCAGATGGTCATGTTAATTTCTTTCTTTTAAATACTCACGTTATTTTCTGCTTATCGAAAGTAGCCTTTTCTTGTAACTTCATGACCTGTAATCGTAGTGGCTGTCTCATATTTGAACTAGTTTTATGGCTAGCTTGTATCTCCTGTTTTGACCCTGAACCAGAGCTCCCCTGAAGAGAATCAGAAACACCACAGCCCTCCAACACATCAGGAGGAACCCTCCTTATTCTTCCCCCATTATCCATATTGTAGAAGTATATTTGTCATTAAAGCCCTTCTTCACTCTTTCTCCTTCAAGCAGTTGTGTGCTGTACAGTATAACACACAACTCTGTATTTCTGGGAAATATCAGAACCCCTACACAAGCACACTTGGGTTTTGCATGAGCAGTAAATTGGACGCCTTGTAGAACAGTCAGATTTACTATGAATGTACAAACCATCTGTGTGGCTCTTCTACAAAGGGTTCAAGGCTGCTCAGAATTATCATGCTTGCTACAACCTGATATGTAGATGACGAGTTTGAGATTCCTAAGGATCCAGCAGTTAAGCCAAACTGCTTCATGTCTGAAAACATTGGACAAATATGAAGAAACCTTTAACTTTAGCCAGAATCTTAAAGTCAAAGACCAGTATGTTCACAGGGTTACTTGGATATCTACTTGGTAATCTTTGCTCTTTGGCCAAAGTTCTGCTTTAGTGCTGAGCTTCAGTCTTTCCTGGTTTATTCAGTCTTTTTTCTTCTGTGTCTGCTAAAAGGATGGGGACACATTTTAATATGGGTTTTTTTGTAATCCCTGAGTCTTTATAGGAGGAAATATTCAAAATGATAGTATCTCTGTAATTGAAAACACTACCAGGAATAAATGAAAAATTATTCCAAATTTGCTGGACCTATAGTGGCATAACAGATCAAATTCAGATAATTTCAGAACTCAGCAGATTAAATTTCTGTACAACCAAGGCCTGAACATGTTTGAAAATCATAATTTGGGGAATATTTTACTGTGCAAACATAATCCATTTTCCCCTGAATTTCTACCCTAAAGCTTTTATCTTTCTTGCCTCCACTTACTACCAACATGTAATACTAGTGATATTTAATTTTAACTACTTAAAGCAGCTTTACTGGGATGACAGCCAACTTCAAAGAAAGCTTATGTGACCCCAACAAATGCACAGGGACGAGAGATGGTATTTTCCCTGAAGATTAACCTTTTCCTGTGGATGATACTGTATGCCAGACAGCACGGAAAGTGTGGATACTGATTCATAAACCTATAACAAAAATGTAGTGCATCGTATATGTAGAAAAGGTATTTTTTGCAATTTGAGTATTTCTGCACTGTGTGGGTCTTTTTGATCACAAGATAAAGAAGTTGTCTAAGGAATTGCTCCAACTTGTTTCACAGTCCCATTTTCTAGGAAGAATGATGTCAGGATTTAGGTTCTATATTAGTAACAATGTTGTAAAAAATGTTGTTGAATTTAAGTGCTTTGGAAAATGTCCGTTTTGAAAGTTAAAACTGAAGTGTCTTCTCTACATTTAGAGCAGGAACAGCATTTAAGTATAAATATAAAATTTCCCTAGTACCCTTCGAATATAACCCTACACAGAAACTTTCTAAGAGTAGGAATTCTGCTCCTTTTTCTTTTTTTTTTTTTCTTAATTTCTGTGAACTGCTGGTCCCATGTACCTTCCAAAGTGGTGTCAGCAGAAGTGGGGGTGGCAAAGATTTTCTAAGACACGTCATATTATTCAGCATCACCAGCACAAAAGCAGTGACTGTGGCAGGCCTATTAAACTTCTTTGGCCAGCTCTGCACCGTAAGCCAAGATCCTGTGGAGCCTCTTTAGCTTGATATGCCAGAAATAATTAGTATGGGGACAGGATGCTGGGAACTGAGAGTGATATTGCTCAGTTTGTGCATAGTAAATTATTGATGTGTAAATATTGGTGGAGTTGTGTGTTAAACAGTTTTTAAAACTGGAAAGAATAAGTAAGAAGATAATGTGGAAGGCTGTAGGGAATCACAACCTTGCATATAAGTGTTGGGAGTTGTACAGCCTTAGGTCATAAATTCTGGGCAATACTGGGCAGTTTGAAGCAAAGGTCTAAGTGATCTTAAGTACTAAGCAGGTAAGGCCTACCAATTTTTAGGAATAATAGAAAGTATGGGGAAGACACTCCATAGGCTATCTGCACACAATCTCTTGTTCATTTTTAGGTTTTTCTAAACTGAAATATGGACTATTGAGAAGCACCTGTACATCAGCAAATACCATGCCCTCATGCAAATATTCTGAAATTAAATTTAATATATATGTTTATGTGAGTAAAAATGTTAGCAGGAACAGAATTATAAAAGTGATCTCATATGAAGACAAAATCTTCTAGATTAATATATTCTCAGAGATAATTTAAATTACTTCTTCATATCACTCTTAAGTGATTCTGAATAAATTCTTTTTTCATCACTCTATTAAAATATAATTGCTTAAAAAAAAAAGAGCGTGTGTGGGAAATTTAGTCATGGACCAATAACGGCATTTTGAATTTTTTTTTTCTGTGACTGATGCATATACCAGTAATCCTCTTTTCAAATTAAGATGTCTTCATAATGTGAAATTCTTAGCTGCGTTTCTGGGTTTATTGGCAGTGTGAACAATTTGTCTGTTTTTTTTCCTGCTTGAAGATGAAAAACCTCTAAAAAGATGAAGCTTAATATGAGTTTGCACATTGCAGATGTCCTGTTTTCTAAGCAGTTGTGTGAATATTCAAGCATTTCATTAGACAGACTTGTTTAACTGGGAAGAGCCTTCATCTTTGTGGGCAAGTAAAACTGATAAAAGGAGTACAGAAGAAATATGCAGCTCAGAGGTCCCTGAAGACCTTTAGGATTTAACCTTCATTTGCTTTTTAATCTTGGCATTCTTTATTATTCTGTGGAAGCATGTGGTTTAGTTCTTCAAGTTGGCAGGTGGCAGCAATCCCGTAATTATATCTTGGTTCTGTGCTGCCAAGGCACAAAGGAGAACCATGGTAATCCACTCCAGTGTATTTTCAGTAGTCACTGCATATCACTTGTGCTTTTAGGATAAAATCCTATGTAAATCTCACTTCTAGTAATAAAATTCTTAAAGTTATATATATAAAAAAAAAATTGTTTTAACTTTTGAAGAAAGTGACATAAAATCGTTAGACTTCATATGCCACTCTGCCATTGAGAGCAAAAAAAAAGTCTAATGATCATGAAGAATAAATGTTCCTGTCCAGGCTGCCTCTTTTTTTTTTCTCTTTTCACCAAGGCTTAGCTATGTAAGATATGTAAGTTATTTAACCTACACTTGTCCTTAAAATATGATTGTCACTATTTATGTTCACTTTATATCAACCTTTAAAATGAAAAGATTTGCAATAATATTTATTTCTACTGCCATCTGTGCTCCAAAACTTCTATTTATTAGTATTTATATTCCATTTAGATATAACATGATTTATCTGTTCCCTCAGTTTAGTAAACATCTAGGTAGTAATTCTGTAGTTATTTATGACTGAACTTGAGGCTATTTTCGAGCACTTTAAGACCTTTATTATTTTTTCCTCTTGGAGTGGCATAAAAAGGCCTTAAGTCAAAATCCGGTATATCTACAGAAAGCCAGAGTAATTACCTTAAGAAGATAGAGTGTAATAACGCTGTCAGAACAGGAAATCTTCCCTCTGCCCCAGCCCCCGGGACAGCCAAACAAATGAAGGGGAGTGTGGACCCAAAAAGGAGATCAAAAAGTTTTCTTCTGGCTCTGAGTATCCTAACCTGGGTCATCACTGGGGTTTGCAGGTACATTCTTGTTCGTCACCCACAGTGGTTCTTCTGCCTGCACAGGAAGAACGAGTTTGGGATTCGTTGCTATTGGATGTAAGTGGAACATAAATAAATAAAGTGTTTGTCTAAGCTGCTGTGTTATTGTATACAGAAAGTGATTTCTGCTGTGCAGGCTACTGTGCTATCCAGCAGATTGAAGTGGGTAACTTTTCAAGGAAAACGTGTCAAATGTGTAGAGGATGTGTCAGCGTTAACATAACAATGAACAATTTTGTCCACTCCACACTAGCAGCAATATTTCATACCTCTTTGTGAGAAACATCAAGTATATGATGACATTTGAGATCTGAGTTCATGGATGATAGATACATTCCAAGAAGGTGATAATAACAAAATAATTATTCATCTTCAGTGCCTATTTTTATGTGCGCTTTTTCCTGAAAGGTTTCATAGCATCCCAAATGAATATGTTTCTGTAGAATGCTGCTACATATTAATGTTTGAGAGAGATATCAATGAATTTATTCATGAGAACATGTGTGTCAACTCTTCAGACAGTAAAATAAGCAAGGAATGATGTTGTGGTTATCACAATTAAACATCACCTCTGAAAATTCTTTCCTTTCAGTGCTGATACTTGCCCTGCATTTATGCTGGAGATAGTCAATTGTAAAGACCAGATTGGAGGCCAATTCTTTGATGTTTTAAAAAGTAGGAAATATTCTTTTTACCTATATGAGTGTCAGTTTACCGTGAGTAAATTAAAATGTTCCAGAACAGAGACTGGCAATTATTGCCAGTTGTATCTCGAAAGGCATGCTCTGGTTATAGTATTCCTGGCAGGGCTTTTTTTTTTTTTCCCTGTCTTTGCAACATGTTGTTCCATTGAATGTGTTTAACTTGGGAGAGATGAACATGATGATCAATCAGATGTAATAAAAAGTCCTCCTGATATTACATTTTCTTCATTTTTATCTTTTCTTAAGTATTTCCAAATCTCCTTTTCCCTTTGGTGTATTTCAGTAGTTTTGTTTATGGACTAAATTTCACTGTGAATGAATTTATTGATAAAGCTGTCTTAAATTCACTGGGACCAAGATGGACTTCTAAACAGCCGCTATCTTTGTAGACAGCCACAAGTACTGTCTCTGCCTAGGCCTTCATGGGTCTGATATGTTTAGTTTCCAGGGCTGAATGTGCAAAGCCTGTGCCTGAATGGGGATCTGCTGCGTAGCTGTACAAACCATGGTATGGCATAGGGCCATTATTAAGTTTACTGTACGCTTCTGTGGTTCCTGGCAGTGCAGTCTCGTCTACTGAGAGGCCATTGAAATGAGCTCCTCAGGCAAAACATCCATTAAACTTTTTTTCTTTAAAGAAAAAAAATCTTCTGCTAATTTGCTGCAATTTATGTTTGCTTTGTGATTCTGCAGCCAAGCCTGTCAATGAAACTGTGCTAATCATTAGGAAGTTAGTGCCTGTATGCATTCAGACATCCTACAACTACAACTCCATAACTAAAGCAATATTCTAAAAGGGTTTGGGGGTTTTTTTCCAGCATGGTTAGAGCCTTAAAAATCCTTGAGTATTTTGTTTGATGAAATAACAGTGCTTACAGTGTACTTTTTCCTTTTATATAGTGTAGTTTAATGATAGAAAATGGATGTCTCACAGATAAAATTACATACTGCATGCTATTGTGTCCTGTCTCTAAGACTTAAGCCCTGCAATCTTTTAAAAATTGATCATTAGTTGCTTATCTTCCATAATGTTACTGTTGACTAAAATTTTGGAAAACAGTTAAATTAAAAGAAAAAAAAAAAGACCAGGAGGCAGTAGGTAGCAGTTTGTGGGAAGACCATTAGATGTAAAGAGTGAGTAGGAAAAACAGTTCATATAAAAGATTTCAAGACTCCAGAAATCCAAAATGAGAAAAGAACTATTTAACCATTTTAAAATACTGGGTTATTTTTTTCCCCTGTTTGAAAATATACAGAAGTCTATTGATCCTCTGTGAACCTTGTCATCTCATGCAAAAAGCTGCAGCTCCATTCAGATTTTGAGTAGACAAATTCTATTCCATTGTAGCCCTTCATTCTTGAAATCTGTGTCTATGTTGCTCATCTGAGAAGCTTAATACTACAAAATTAACACAAAACTACTCTAATTGGCATTTTAGAGAGAGTGACAACTGAAGAGGGTGGTGCTTTCTACTGATATTTTAATATTAGTTTTAAAATAGGTAAATTTCCACATCAGACAACCATGCAAGTGCAGGGATGAGTTTATATCTGTCACATGCAGCAGTCTATTCAGATAGCCAAGAATTTTCAGGTCACTTAAATGGTCAAATTCATATCTGTGTCTAGGATTTGGTCTGGTGTTTGTGGTTGCAATAGTGTACTATCATGTGCAGTGATAGTAACAGTAACAGTTTGTGTAACTAATATCATGCTCTTTCCCTAATTGTTTCTAAACCCTAGAAAGATGCTGAGAGTAGCTGGTGCTATCTGAAACCAGGAGAGTTTACTTTATAACCAACTTTTAGCTCGCGGAGCCATTTCAGACTCTCTCCTAACATGCTCTATTTTATGTTATTCTGGTTCCTCATTTTGATCTTAGTGTCATCATTAGATCAGAGGTTTTACCATGCTAGGATAAACCCATGATCCAACTCACTCACTTTTCTCTATTTGTGAGATACCAGATGCTTCTGGTGAGCACTCAAAAGCTGAATGACTGAGCTTACCTTTAGGAAATTTTGGAATTTAAAACGTTTTTTTACATTTATTGCTGGCCGAGCTTTTTTTCTTAAGCAGTGAGATTCCTAAAGAGAGATATGAAAGAGGAGGTTCTTCTAATTTCACATTTTGGCGAGGGGCAGGGTGGAGGAGCGCTGCTGTGTTTTGTGGTCTTATCAGAATAATGCCAGATCTTCACGTTGCTTAACCACTGTTTAAAACTTTCAGCACTCCTGGATTTAGGTTTCTAGTATACAAAAGATTGGTGCATTAGCTACAAAAGTTCTGGATATTTTAATTAAATGCCATTTCTCCTAAGCATTTTAGCATTTAGTAGTATTGACTCTGTGCTGAAATTTCATTTTGCTTAGAATTCAGTAGCTGTGATTATCAGGGCACAATTGCAGCCTTAGTGCTCTCTGGTAAGCATGGGAAAATTGCTTAGACTGAAATGATTTGCAAATTTCTGCACATCAAGGGTTGCCTGCCAAGATTCTGCTTTTCACAAATGTGAATCTCTCACAGTGGGAACACACATGGGCAATTGCTCTCCAAGAGATGCTTTATTCTCAAATTTGCTTTCCCTGGCTTGAGGCAGTTGCATGTTAGTTCCAGGTGCCTGTTGTGGACAGCTACATCTGACCGTCCAGACCATCGTTTTGGGTAATTTTGCGTCCTTGTGAAACTTGTTAAAAAGCCATTTCAGAGAGACATTCCATGCTTTCCAGGTAGGACAGCTTGCTGAGCTGGTTAGGAAGAACGTGTTTATATAGATCGCTAAAAGATAGATTGGGAACAACTGAAAGACCAAAACAGTGGGATGCTGGGAGGCGAACAAAGAGAAGGCTATCTGGTGTCCCTACCTGGAGACAAGTGACTTTCAGGGAGATCAAAGTATTCTACTGCCTCAGACAGCTCTCTGTAAACTGAAGGGAGAATATAAATTAAAAAGTGCAGACATGTGCTCTGATGTGAGGTTACTGAAACCAGCCTTTAGCCTTTGTAATTTAAGTCTCACGACCTGTGGAGCACAGTTTCCCATGGCTGCATTCACATGAGGGAAAGAATAACTGATTTTTCTTTCTTTAATCTTTCCCTTTTTCCACTTACTTTAAAAAAAGGATCAATTAGACAACCAACTGAACAAACCCGCACACGCTCTCTTGTCTTTATTACCATTATCTTTTGGGCCTAAATGCTGAAATTTGAGCTAATAAGTTTGAGAATATCCTGGGGGGGGGGGGGAAGCAAGAAAATGCCTACTTTTGGGAGAGTTTTCCTGATTGGTTGATGGTCTTTCTTAGGAGACATCAACAAAGGCACGCACCCCAGGTCATTGCCCCAAAAGGAGCCAACTTCCCCATCTTAAAAAATGCCATAGAAGGCATATTTTACAAAAGGCAGTAAACTAGCTTCAATGATTAGATCATCCTTCCTGATCATATAAATACTAAAATGATATGATTTGTTCCTGTGGAGTCTCACAGCACTCCATAGGGGAGCACTTGTTGCTACTGTGTCTTCTGATTTCATTGCAGCCATGTGTTATATCTGCTTGGGTTTGGAACTCAAGGAAGAATTTACTCATCTCAGTGTGTCCTCTTAGTACAAATCTTAATGTAGTTTGGTTTTTTTCAGACCACCTTGCAGAAAACATGAAGTAGACAGTGACTCTCTAAGTAGCAGATGAAGAAGAAATAAGGAATGTATTTTAGGGGCTGGTATAAAAAACTAGAGAACACAGTGAAAGTTGAGGCAGCCTGATATGCACAAAGGTTTCTTTATTCCAGGGATGTGTGGCTGATGACGTACAACTACATCCATGTTGCCTTAGGAAAAAACAAGCAGAGAGAGCAAGGAAAATTCTCTAGTGGCCAGCAGGACAGATAAGTGATAGGTGCCCCCAGGTGAGAATCCTGTTCCACACAGCAGGGAATGACATAATGTTGAGCAAACCATTGTTTTACCCGTTACCAATACCTGTCATGAATACCATCATCAATCTTTTTTCTTGCTGGTCTTCTTTTGACAACACTGCCATTTTGACTCTGATCGGTATTTGCTTAATTAGAGTGTAAGTGTTGCACGCTCTTGGACTGTTCGGCCTTGTGCACACCAGTTATTTTGTAACATTCATCAAGTGTTAGAATGACTGTTACTTACTTACCTTGCTAAAATGGACTCAATAGTCTGGAAGTTCACAGGAGGATGTGGCCATCTTAGTGCAGAGTTAGAAACAGAAGCTACAGGGGGAGGAGAGAGGGGAGAAACAGTGATTTAGACATTGAAATGAATCACCATCTCAGGGACTTCGACAGAAAAATGGTTACAAGTGCACAGCACAAGGCTGCAGGGATGTGCAGCTGGTAGACCAGAAGAAAGCAGCAACCACAGTGTAGCCCCAGGGTGTGTAGGTGGAAAGTTGAAGAGAAAGAAAGGCTGAATGGGGCACCTTCAGTGATACATGAGGTAAATCATGGTGCAGCATACTTAAAATCCTGTTTCTGAATGTGTCCAAACACACTTCAGTTTGACAGCACAGAGCAGATAGCCAAATATTTCAGGTAGTAATATGGCACGAGTACTCCCAAGCACATAGTAGTATTTAGACAACTATGGGGTCTTCTACCTCCTTGCCACTGCACGTCTGATAAGTAATTGATACAAGTTTATCTCTAAGGAGTCCTTTTTAGATAAATCCTCAACTGTCTGGCTTAAGATGTTAAAGAAATCATCTGATCTTCACACTCTCTGGAGAAAATCAACAGATTCTTCCTCTATTTGTGGCTTTCTTAAAAGCACTTCTGTAAGGTTCTGAAGGTCCACAACATTTATAAGCAGTGATTTTTATGGAAATGAAAAAAGTCAAAGCTGAAATCCTTAATCTACTTTTTGTTTTCTTTAGTAGATCGATATGAGAGAAGACAAATGGGAAAACAATCCTATTTTGATTTTTTTCGACTATTGCGATCACTCTAATTATTCAGAATTACTTGTCACTCAAAGTAAGAATTTACCATTTAGAGAAAGCATCAATCTGAGTAAGAAATTACTGAAACTAAAGGTGAACATGACTGTGAGGTATTTCTCAGTGCAAAATCAGTGAAGTTTGTTCTGAAACAACTTTGCTGTGGAAAATCAATATTGAAAAACAATACCAAAACCCAAGAAAATCCTGCAAACAGGATTATATTTGGAAACTCGAGGCATTCTCTTTCACTGTGTAGTATAGTTTTTCTGTGTTTCCATTTAGGTTGTTAATTCCAAGTTTCCATTCATTAGCTGCTGACTGGGCTGAGAATTTATCACCTGATTTTTTTTTTTTTCCCCCAAACTGGAGTTTAAAGAAAGAGTTAATCTAAACTACCAAGCCCAGAGCCAGCAAACTCGGAGAAAATTTAGAGCTCAGACTTTATGTGATGTACAAACATGCTCATCTGTGATGTGCCACATCTAGCAGCAACAGCTCACATTGCACTGTAATAGTTCCATGGCAAGGACTTTATGGTACTGTATTTATGTGTGAGCAAATTCTGCATAGCAAAAAGTAGTGGGTACTGCAGGTTTGATGAGTTTTTGTTCCAATGCACTTGAGCTCCCTCCCTCTTCCACTTGATTTTGAAGTTGTGCTTAACTTACTCAAATGTGCCTGTTTGTGACTGTAACCAAAGCAGAAACGTCCAAGTCCCAACCTCACTGATTGTTTCCTTTTGACCCGTTAGTTTTTGAGTAACTCTTTGGTTTATAGTAATCTGCCAAATTGGGGCTGCTTCTTGGACAAGCTGTCTAGTGGTTTTTGGGTTTTGTCAAGTTTAATTAATTCATTCATTAATTGGAGAATCAGCCAACCTGTATCTTAAGCAAACTTACATTGTTATCTTATTTTCTTTGTTTATTATTTTAATGAAACAAACTTGCATCTTGAATGACCAAGCTAAATTAGCAGCCTGTAAATGGCTATGAAAATAGAATTTTTTTTATTTAAAAATGGAGTTACAATTACATTTTGTTCAGAAATATTGTTGAAACCTTATTCTTTTTTTAAAATTCAAATTTTGTTGTACTTGAAGCTCCATTTATGTTTAAAAATAAGTGGTTTTCTCTCCATTAAGCCTTTAGACTTTTTTTTTTTCTTTTTTTCTTTTTTTTTTTTGTGTATTGCATATTGGACTGTAAGCAGTTAAAGTTGAATTTGTTTTGTCAAGTTTCTTCTAGATGGTAAAAATGTAGGTCTGAGCAGGCCTCCTTTTCAGTAATAAGAAACAGTTAGACTTCTTCCATCTGGAGAAAATTTGGAACTTCACATGGGTCTGAACCACCAGAATGCCCAGCCCATGTAGAAACTTGCAGTTCCACATACCTTGGATATGCTCCCACGTGTTTAATTCACTTTCTTTCTAACCATGCAGTGCTGTTTATGTTTTTTCTTTGTACCCAGACAAAAAATCCCAACCGACCAACCAAACAAAAAAACAAACAAAAAGACACCAAAAAGAAATCACCGATGCCTAACCTATTACTAGTTAGCTCATTCTGAGTCTGAAGACAATTTGCATGTGCTGTGACTGCTTTATCTCTATGTCCTTTCTGATTTCCTCTCCATAAACTGGGCCTGTGTGAACTGATAGTTAACTTAGGCACATCTGACACAGTTATTCTTATTGCTGACTAGATGCTGATCACAGTCACATCTAAGTGTTACCTTTTGATGTTTTATGTACCTCTGCATTTCTCGCACGTCGACCAACGCATTTTCACTCTGCATTTCACGTGCTTTTAACCCAGATTCTCTGATTAGTTGTGTTGTGTCAGAAATCTCTTCCTTTATTTTCTGTATTTATTATCTATTTAACTGTGAGAGCATAATAACAAAGGTTTGGTTAAATGCCAGCACTGCCTTTGTAGAGCTCCTTTGGCTTATTTTGGAGGTCAGAACTTCTCAACCTCTGTTTCTCTATAATAAGCTATGCCAAAAGAGTGTTACAAGAATTTTAATTCTGTTAAATCTGTAAAGCCCTGAATCACAAGGCACCTTGGCATATGCTTAGAACATCTGGCTGAAAATGAGGACTTACAAATATACAGAGAAAGTTTCTATAGGACAGATTAGAAAACAAGCTTCTGTGCAGGAGGAAAAGTAGGGATGGGCAAGGTGGAAATAAAGGGAGAGAAAAGGAACAACAAGTATAGGAGATTAAAGATAATAAAACAATAAGGAACAGGTAGCTAAAAACTACTTTTCAGTAAAAGAAAATTCTAAAACAAAGAACACAACCCTAAGACAGAAAGGAGGAAACAGATTAGCCACTTTTTATAGTTAAATATTTGCTCTATGTTAATAAAGGGAATTAAAACAGTTAAGATCATATAATTCAACAGATTATCCTTCATTGCGATTGACAATATTTATTGCCTGTAGAGGTGCATTAATGCTCTCTTGGAAAGGTTCAGGAAACAAATGTTGCTATGCTTTTAGTTGGTTATAGGTAGAAAATTACTGTGTTTTTTGCTTATCCAAATACAAAATTTCCAAGCTTTTGAAGTAAATACTAATCTAAAAATATTATCACCAGGGTTTAAAACAAACAAAACAAAAGGATATGAATTGTGTGTGTAATGATTCACATTATAAAGAAGTATTTTTTCTTTTCTGAATTTATTCCCCAGAAAAACATGTGTGAAATGTTTTAATTCCCATCCCTCACCCTCCCAAATGGCATAGTAATGTAAGGACAGAAAATGTGAAAGGCTTCAGTTCTTTCTCTTAAACTCATTATAGAAGATTCAGGCTGAGTAGTCTTTCTGGTTTTCATCCAGCTGTTTCCTTAGGATACCTATGCCTCGGAGCATTTATTCTCTTTAAAATTAAAGAAAAGGGAGAGCTAGAGTGTATTTCTTTGTCAAGGCAAGACAGCTCCATTATTTATTAAATTTTACTTCCTCTGTTACATTTTGAGATACAGCAGATGTAAAGCTGTATTAATGTTCCACACAGCTATCATTTAGTAGAAAAAAAAAGAAGAAAAACATAATTTGATGTGCTCTAATAACTTAAACATTATCTACAATAATAATTCCCTTAAATGCCTAAATAAATAAAAATGAAATGTCATAGACATTAAATATCTGTCGGAACATCTGGCATTGTACCTCGGTAGCATGGAAAGCCTGCTGCACATGAAACTTGTGATATTGTTAGCATGTTACTTGATGACTATGAATGTGACTTTATTCTAAGTGCAGGTCAGAAACTCATTGTCTAGAGCATAATGAGTAGTGCTAGATGAAAAGTAACTCCCAGTATGATGGGAAGAGCAGTGTTTTCTTGCAATTGACTTCTGAAGATGCAGAAGGTGGTACTCAACATGTCCATTTAATGGAAAAGAGAAAGTGGCTGTTGACTGTATTGACTGGAAGGTTACCTGAAGCATTTATTAAGTACAGGAAAAACTAAAACTTGGTCCAGAATAATTAGTTTGTAGCTTCCCCCACCCCACCCCTTTCTGTCCTGTTTTGTGTTTGTGTCCCTCTGTTATTCTGTGCGAACACTTTGGGTAGAAAGTACAGTAAAGTAAAGTTGACAGAACATTAACCTATTGTCAGTAGGTGCTAAGAAATCACAGCATTCCATATATTAATCTTTTTCATAACCTTTATAGGTAGGTAGGATTTCAGAAAGCAAAATGGCAAGAGTCTGAAGGTAAGATTGCAAAGCTGTATTCAGGTGACTCAGTGGTGCTAAGTGAGGACTGGTAAATGTCTGTTGATAGTGCATTATCAAAGAGGCTCCTAGTAATGTTAATGATACAGGAACTTTGATTGTCTTTCAGAGTGTGATCTCAGATGACAATAGCTGTACATTCCTTATAAATAAATGCTAGTGATCTAATTCAGTAAAAACAGCCTGAAGGTGGTTGAGATCAGATGAATTTTAGATGTTCAAACACTTCCCTCCAGTTTTCTCATGGTGAACATCAACATTTACTTGCTGTACAGAGTTTACCATTTCAGCTGGGAAGATTCATGCACTAGTTAGCACCATATATATGACACTTTTTGAATTACATATTTTAGAATGTCAAGGAACCTCATTCCATTTTACAAATATAAATAAAAATCCTTATCACTGCAATACCTGAAGTTATATAGGCACATTCCTCTTTTTGGGATAATAATAAGATATGCATCCTAATATTCTCTGCTGAAAGATTATGTTTCTAGTTTGTCTGTGAGATGTGTAGGCACTCTTATTCAGATCTATAAAAAATTGTTTAAACACTCTGATGTATTTTCTGAAAATAAAAAGTGGTTTTGAAAATAATGGTAGCTTTTTATTACAATAGAGGCTTTAAGAGGTATTGGGAACAGTAAAATTTATCTTTTTTATTGTTGCACTGATAACACTGCTTGTATTTGTTTCTTGGAACAGAGTATAATTTAAGTAGACCAAACCTTTTTCTGAAGAATAGTATGGAATGAACAAGAATTAAATTATTAAAAAGGGCTGGATCTGTGGCTCCTGTATTTATGAATGCAGACGCTTTCGAGTGGTCAAAGGCACAGTTAGTTCTGAGAATGAGAGCTTCCATTATGAAGCAGACTCTGCTCGTGGATGCCGTGAGAGCGAATGTCTATTGGCTGTTGGCATCCCTACCGTGACACGGGTTTAGGAACTCCTGTGCGGAGCCACAATTGCTGAATAACGTCTGTGCAAGGAAATCTCGTTTCCGTGTGTGCTTAATGTCAAAACCAGTTCTTGAATACGAGTCCTAAGTGCTTGGCTGTTGACTTGGGTAATATTTAGGAGCTCCCTACTGAGGTGCCGGAGTACACTTCGCTGAACTCAATGCTCTTGGGCACCCACTCTCCTGTCTGAGGGCCAGGGGACAAATAGTGGTGCATATGTTATGGGTTCCTCCATCAATCCAAAGCGTCAGTGGCAAATGAATTACCTATGCCATAAGTATATTTTGCTGTATCCGTGGGAAATTCCCACATATGCTATAAATATTATGTGTAGGGATGCCCTGGGATAAGAAGCATTGCACAAAGGTAGGTCGTTATTGTTAAGTTACATTACCTGAATCCCTTGTTCCATGATTATTTACTTTAGACCCTGTGGTAACTTGTGAGTGAAAAAAAGAAAAACAAATCTAAATAAAACACAAAGACATCCAACCATCCAACCTACCCTAACAAGAAAAAGTATTGTTAAGGAAATCATAGTGCTGAGGTCTAAATATTTCACAATTAGGCATTCATTTGGAAAGAGCAGCTGCTCTATATCCTCCACACACTATTTTGCTTACATTGTTTACTGATTACAAAACACAGAATATACTTTTATTGACTGTGTTTTCCCCTACAGTCTTCTAGGAGTGTAATAATGAATATTCACATTAAGAAACAGCTTCAAGGTTCTAGCACCAGGAGCAGCTGTGCTTCTTACAATGTCTGCAGTCACTTGGGTTGACTAGATGTAAATAATTTACATGTGCTGTATATAGAAGCCCTTTCAGATCTCCATATATTTATGCTAATACGTAACTTAGATTTTGCTGGCAACCACTCAGCTGATCAAATTGAAACAAAAAGTAGGTTGTAGCTGTTTAGGGAGTCGTCTCACAGTTGCCCTGAACAACTGCCATATGCAGTACAGAAGCCATCAGAGTTAATGTTGGATCTCAAGATCTCTGAGGAATATTTTAAAGCTAATTATCACTGTCAAGAAAGTCCTTGAGGTCAGAAGGCACTGACTGAAGTTCTGTACTGAGCTTGACTAGTTAACTGTGACTTCAGAATTTATTAATATCCAAACACATCAAGGAGCAGACAGTAAGCTCTTTCGATATACAATAGCAAGATTGTTCCTCATATTCTTTCATTAATGATATAAAGCTATAGCAAGTATACAGGAATAATTGGGTTTTTTTCCTTCAGTATCTAACACAAATTTTACATCTCGTGAGGGATCTGTAAGTTTATATTACACTTTATAGATCTGCATGCAGTGCCATGGCGGATCTGATTACACAAAAAATATGAGGAGGGTCATCTGTTTGAGCTGTGAAGTCACACACCCCTGCCTATGGATGTATCTCTTGTGTAGATTAAAAACATGCAAGTAAAAAAAATCATTCCCCTAGTTATCTCTTAAGGCACACAGGTGACCTCTTTGCATATCCAGGTAGGGATTGTTCTTTAGCAAAGATTCACATACTGTCTTTGAGGTTTGGTCAAAAGAGTTAGTTGCTAGATGCACATGCCTTACCTATTTGTCATCTTGCTTTTCTGCTCTATTTATTTTTGTGGCCATTTCTTTTGGATTGTGGTTTTACCTGAAAGGGCCAGACAGGATTGAACCGAATACTATTGGATGAAGACATGCACAATCCAGAAACTTCCAGTGTAGAAAATTATGTTACAAAATGACATCCACTGGAAAATACATTATTTAACAATTTTAGAACAGTGCAGAAAATATTCACAAAATCATAGTGGGAGGTATACTCTGCAGCTTTCTATGGCTAAATCATTCACGTTTTTTTTGCTTAATTTTAGGTTTCCATCAACCAACAAGTGCACATTTCAATATTCTTGTTGATCTGTCACTGTAATTAACTTTTCTTTTGCCTATACATTTGGTGTTTTTTTGTAAGATGAAAGGAAAACGATAATTTTTGCCTCTGTTGCTGACAGTAGTGGTGAGGACATTTAGATGTCATTGCATTGTGCTGTAACACCTAGGCAAACAGTAAGGAATTGCTTTTGCTGCAGAGGTATCACTGTTTGGCTAATGAGGGATATCACTGTTTGGCTAATGATTGCTCAGAGTTACATTTATTCATGTTACAAAGACATATGTCCACTTCATAGAAGATTAAAACTGTCAAAGCAGAATCTCCAGATGATGTCTTTGCCTCATGTTAGTCTTTTCCTAAACCAAACAATATCTTTGCTACAGGCCCATAGATGCACCCCTTAGATGCGCATCAGAAACGTGGGGAGGTGCAGAGAATTGACATTTTACTTACGTAACAGAAGCTAATGGAGTAGTTAGTGACATTTCAATAGCTTGTGGTGAATAACAGGGTGCCAGTACTTTAACAAGTGAACTCGTGATACAGCCTGTGTCACAAGGGAGCATGTGTTCAAAAAGAGGATTCAGTGACTGGAAGAACTTATTTGGGCTTTTTTTCCTATGTTAAATAAAAAGACTTGGTTTTTACACAGAAGAAAGAGCTAGACCAGAAAGCATTAAAACAGATTCAACCCCCCTCCCCCAAACCCACCCCAAAAAAGTAGTTTTTAGCAGCATTCTAAAAATGTTTATATCAGGTCCTGAAGATGTATATTGAGGTGATTTACTGTACAGAACAGGAGCTACAATACTTATCTAGGAATGAAATTTGTAACAGTTAATATTTGCTGCAGTTTGGTCTTTGCAAAGGAAAAACCTTTACTTTTTACCAGCCCTTGGAACAGTCCTCTTGAGGCTTATTAATGTTTACTGGGAAGTAATAAGCATTACATACACAGGTAAATCATTCCAAATGGGCACAACAATCACTTCAGGCCTTCCTTTATTTTTGAATATAGACAGGAGAGAGAGAGAGAGAGAAATAGATACACTTATGGACTTAAACATGCTTATAGATACCTAGCAAGTTTTCAAAAGAACCTAACTCTGATGGGTTTTAATAATAAATAATTAAATATTTGGGAAAATCCTGCTTGTGTTTCTTAATTTATCTTTAAACTTACATTTGACTATCAAAATTGGCTTGCAGAACGAAATTTTTCAAGTTTTATGTGGCTGAGGTGCCTGCATCCCACTGAATTTTGCTTTAGTGTGTAAATCACCTGAGATTGAGGTGGTAATAAATGGATTTATGAGTCTGAATCAAAGGTGTGACTACAATTTATATAAATAGATCTAGCATTAAACAAATTGGTAGGGTTGTTGTTAAGACCTGTAGGTGTCAAACGTGTGTTTATGTGTGCACCCATAGAAGCTGAACAGTCCAGTCTGAAGAATACTTTGCCACATATATATATATATATTGATTTCACAAGACAGATTCACTCAAGTGTCTCCGTCTTGCTGTAGTTGCAATTTTGGATGGCAGTGCATCGCACAAGTTTTGAATGCTACACAAAATTGTAGGTCTTTAATTCATAAAGAAAGTGAATAATTGAATGGTAATTTCTGGACAATCTCCATAATGATTATTAGTGCAGATCATATGCTTACTATCAACACATATATCCCTATTTAAGCTTTCCAGCTGGTGAGTACTACTGTTTTCATCTTTCCCCTTCAATAAAGTTCTACAGGAAGAATTATTTCAAATCACATCTCTGTTTTTGCAATGATTTGCTTTCTCCTAACCAGAACAACTCCTGCTTCTTCTTATCTTTTTGGGTTTTTCCATGCTTTCTTGGTAGTTTTCTGATTTGCAAATTAATATTTCAGTTTATAAGTAATGTTCAAAAGAATAATCTTCTATACTTTAGAAACAGAGAACTGTAAACCATAGTTGCATATTTAATTTCTTAGGTTTTCAACTGGATTCCACTTACAGTGTACATAAGTACCTTCTTACAAGTATTCTTATAAATAAAGAATTCAGCTTCATGTCTGCCATATAAAATGTGATGTTTCTTACTATAAATCACCTGAAAACAAACATTTCTGCTGAAATATTGTCTCTGTGGGAAAGTGGATTATAGGTAACTTCTTGACATGCAGGGTCCAGTGGCAGAGTCTGTGAGTTGATATATTATTAAAGATGTACTTGAAATGTAAAATTCTGGAACAAGTCCATGTTGCAAGATTGCTTCCTTATGCTTGATTGTCTGTTGTGAATTAGTCTGTTGGTTTCATAGAAGATTTCCATTAGGAAAATTCCTGAAAAATGTTTAGAACAAGAGAACAGCTTAACCTAAAGTGTCAGTAATTTCATGGTGAGTTATGTGTCTTGAATATAATAGTTCAGCACCACTCGGTTGCCATGGTTCATTAGTTATCATCAAACCCCCAAATCATCTTTGTGCAGAAGCCCAAAAGTCTCTAAATATGCACATGCAGTGCAATTATGAAGTAATCAAAATAAAATTTAACAGTTTTGAAGTTAAATTGGAAATAGATAGTCCTTTCAAAGTCTTAGATTAAAGGGAGACAACCATATGTAAATCAGATACAGTACTGCTAAATTATCTTGTTCAGTGTCTGTGCTTTCTAAATGATAGACAAGGTAACTGTACAGAATGATTCCTTTGAAGGATCTGACAAGCATGATTTATAGCATAGCCCAAAACACATTCTTTGCTTGAATATTTATTCAAAAGAGCTTCATTTTCCCCAATTCTAATATTGAGGAATTATATCTAAATTGTGTCTTTACTTGTAAAGTAACAGGAGGGAGAATATAAATTACACTCTTACAAAAAATATACAAGCGATTTAAATTGGAAAATTGCTATTTTGGAATGCAAGACAGCAAACTACAATTAATCACTGTTCTTCCTCTCATCAAACTTCACAGTGAAGCTTCAAGAAACATAATGCAGTATATTAAAAGGCTCATTTAAAACCCTTTCTCAAATACTATAAGCATCTGGGGAGGAAAAAAAGGATATCCTTGTTTCGAATAGATCATTCAATGAGTTAGTACTTGAGAACCTAAAACTAATTCAGTTTGTGTAAAACCTCCAAATTTTTAAAAAGCTTAACTCACGGAATTATTTTTAGATCCAGCTGTTTATAAAAGTTGCCTGTACTCTCCATATGGAAGGACAAATCGATGAACTGGAACCTCAGCCCAAGAAAATATACCCTTCAGATTTTCTGTAGGTTTTAAAGGGTTGGTTATATTACTCTAAAGCACTAATATCCAAGTGTCATCCTAATCAACATTACAAGTACAGGCAGTTTCAAATGCTGGATGCTCTGCTTCACATAAGTGAGGCTCCCGATGGAGGCTTCATATCCAAACTAAGTCAGACATATGTCTTCCACCTAGAACCCTCACCTCCATGTGCTGCACACCCATGACTCAGCTTTTAAACCTCATGAAACAGAATTGTCCACGTAATTGTTTGCATAAGCAAATGTTCTCTTTGAGCAACCTGTAGCTCAAAACCATTTTTCTAGCTCTGTGTTCAGCAGGAAAAAAAAACCTCTTAAACTCTAAAAAACTCTTAAACTTTCTGTGAGGGCGTTTGCATTGCTAACTTTTTTCATGTACACCACAGATTTTGCTCTTCCCTTAATCTCGTCCGGCTTTCCAACAATATAAAGAAAAGGCAATTCTTCACAGAAGAGAGAACCTACACACAAGTGTATTTTCAGTTCATGGGGGGTTTTTTTGGTTTTTTGGTTTTTTTTTTTTTTTTGGTCATAATTGCTTGTTTTGATAGATTTTTGGGCTTTTTTAAGTATTCCACAAGGAGGTAGGTTAAATACTGCATTGCTGAGTCTGACGCATCTGTAGATCACAGGTACCAGAAGGGACCAGAGCCTGTTCAGCATATTCCATTGCAACGTTCTGGGTATTCAGTCATGGGTTCATCAGTAGAATTATTTCAATAATTTCTGAAGGATGATAGTGAAAAAACGCTCATCAGGTAATCTCCATCTTAATAATAGTAAACTCAACCTGAGATAATTTGCAGAAGCATTCTTTGAAGGGAGGAAGTTTTTAAGTGCTTATTTCCAGTCCTATATTTAGAGAAGGGATTTTATTGCTTAATAGGTAGAATCCTATAGATAGAAACTGAATCCCATCTAGGTATTTAACCTATCTGATTACATTTTGCAACTACACTAGTTCAGCAACTCAAGAACAGACAGATAGATAATTTCACTTCTAATTCCCATAAAAACTGTCTTACTGCCCAACCTTCCTGTTGTAGCTAAAGCAACAACCTTCCTGTTGTTTGAGAGGGGACTGTATTTAACAGTCTCAAGTGATTTTAAACATCTGCAGGACCTGCTGGACAACTGTGTCCTTCAGGAAGCAGCTGGGATTGAGGTGTCTAAAATTCCACTAAGCACCCATGATTAGATACCTGAATTGCTTCCTTAATATGTTAACTGCTCAGATATTGTAAGCTCATGGAAGGTACCACAGGCAAGTCAGGAGTAACAAACTGCATGATTAAAGTACAGGAATATTTGTGACAAAAGATACAACCTGTCCTGATGCATATGATGTATTACGTAACATGTAAAGAATTTTTCACAGCACAGATGAAATTTTGATTATTTTTTATTATTATTTTTATTTATTGGGGGGGATTTTTTTGGACAGCAGTAACAGGACCCAGATGCAAAGCTTTGGAAGATTTTCCAGTAGCAGCAGCTGGCTCCTTGGCAGTCTCCTCAGGCAGTTGTGTTGATGCTTTGTAGTTGCCTCTGGCTCTCTCATGTAACTAGGCAGCTGATGAACTTCATTCTATGTTTGGATGCCATTTCTTTCAGATACCATTGAAACACCTTAAATTTTAGGAAAAACGCGCAATGTTTTTGTACCTGTGGAAGATATGTGTGTATATTGATATTTATGTATCATCTATATAATGATGTATGTAAAATGATGCATCTATCATATGTGTATCACTTTATAATTCCATCTATTCAACAGATTCCTACTCTAGAAAGTGCTTTGCAGAGACGTACTCAGCTCTTATGGAAAAACCTTATAAAATAGTCACTGAAGTCCTGCAAAGTAGGTGGAACTAAAAGACTAAAGATTGGTGCTACCATGAAGCCTGTGCCCACTGATGGAACTCACCAAAAATACAGTTTTCTTTTGTAGTAGTATCCAACATGAGTAGTTATCCTAGCTAGCCATCTCCCATCTTCCTATGTGGATTTACTGTACTTGTCCATTTTTATGAGTTCTTTATTAGCTGCTGGGCTTTCCTTCCCTGCATGTAGAAGTACACAAACATTCAGAAATTACTTATATGGCTTCCAAATTAAAAAAAAAAAAAAAAAAAAAGGGAGGGAGGGGGAGGGCAGTGAACACATGTTCACATTATACTGTGCCATATGTTGTAGTAAACTGGGTGTATGAATTACCATATGTGGATTTCCCTATCTCGGCCCCTTACATAACTTTGACATTAATGTCCAAATTGCCAGAGGAAAAAGCAGTGGGATACATTTTTAGCTCATCTTTGAGAAGGCTTTCACTGGATGACTAAATTTTTTCAAGTGCAACTAGCTACAAAAAGGTGAGGAAGGCATTAGCAGGTATTTTTTGATGCATTAAAGATTGTTTGGGAAGTCAGTCATTTATATGAGTGAATCCAGGCATTCTGAGAACCATATCATGATGACTGAGCCTTTCATTACAAGTGTAAATTTTTGCCCACAGCTGTTTCTCTGGCTTATGTGCAGGAAAACCTAATACCTAAATGAAAAAATACTAATCTAACTTCAACATCAGACTTATTTGTCCCAAAGGTTAGAAAAAACTCCCACACTTTCATAAAACTATTTAAAAGCTTGATAATGAAAAAAAATAAATAAGAGATTTAAGCTTTTTGGTTTTGCTTACGAAAGATCCAGTATCATCTGCACCCATCTAAACTTTCTTCTGTGCCTCCTGCAACCCTTTTAAGGAGACAAAGCTCCTGCTTTGGTTTTCTTTTGTCAGAGAGTTATTGCTCAGGTATTGGTTCTGTTCCTAACTGCTTCAGACCTGCATTCAGCTGTGTGTACTTCATCCAGCTGATGTAGTGCTTTCTGTGAGGCCTTGCAGGGCCTGAAGTTTTAAAATGGGAATCTGGAATAGCAATGACATTTAGGCTGCAGGGCTTTTCATTAAATTAAAGGCACTGGGGAGACTCTAATAATAGGGCTGAAGCTGAAAATGGGCAAAGAAGAATTTGATCAGATAGTGCTCTTGTAATTTGATTATGCTTATGTAAGGGAGAGCTGGGACTGAAAAAGGGACAAGAGGAGAAGAATCAATAAAGAGTAAGATGACATTAGGAAAGGTTTTTATTTCTACTGACTAGCTAGGAAGAGCTGAGTAATGTAATTTTTATTCTTGTATGAACTGACCTAAACTTTGGGGATGATCTGGACTCGCTGTACTACAAGGCTTACATGGTTCAGTTCTCCTAATCCTGTTCTCTTTTTCATGCTTATGTTTTGGTAAATCTGAAAATAAATTGAATGTAAATCCTGTTTATGCAGGAAGAAATATGAAGAATGTATCTTCTGCACATCTGGTAGAACATGTTTTCTGGACATGCTTTTAGCTACCTTAGTGATCTGACTTGCTTAAAAGCAAAAGCAGTACTAAAGAAGAGGATGCCTGTGAAATTAAATGAGGGTTTGGATACCACAGAAATGTCTGAGCATAACTTCAGACACTGATATTTAGACTATGTGCATGTTTCCCATTCATAAGGAAAAAAGCAGTATTCAAAACACTCCAAAAAGAGTTTGAACATCATACATGTCATTGATGTATCCTTTGGATGAATTATTTGCTTTCTCTAGGGGAAGCTATAGGCATATGCCTGTCGAGAAATGCTTTCTGGTTCTGTTGAGAATGAATGTAAGATAGTACACAGATTAAAAGAAAAATTCCATTAATGATAGTGCTGGACTCTGAAATTAAACTCAGCAGGTGGGTGGATGCCACATGTGTTTCAAAGAACACTGCAATTCCCCTACAATAATCTGACAGAAAGAGGGCATGGAGCTGCCTGCTCATGATTAGGAGATTAGGTTGTAGCTCTCTTCTTTACAAAACCTATATTGTTTTGTAAAATGAAATGCAGGGACAGAGACTTGAGTTTCAGAACATCCATGGATGGTGTTTCCTTTGATTAATGGCTTAATGTGTATTGTTTTGATTGCAAGGCTTTTTACTGGCTTTTTTTCTAGGTCCTGCAAATGCAATAACCAAATCCAATATTTGACTGGATACATAGCAGTACCACCATTCCAGCAGGGGATGCCACTGTCTGAGTTGAAATGACATACCCAAACATCTTTTACTAAGGAACTAACTTACTACTTTATAGGATTGTTGAATATCCCAAATTGGATGGGTTCCATAAGGATGACCAAGTGGAACTCCCTGCTCCTTGCAGGACTGTGTAAAACTAAACCGTATCACTCAGTGTGTCATCCAGATGCGCCTTGAACTCTGACAGGCTTGGTGGAGTAACCAACACTTCCCTGGGGAGCACAGTGTCATAGAGTTGTGATACATGTCAAATGTTGTGGTAGAGCACAGCGTGAATTCGACAGTATATGCAAGTACATCCAAAACTTCAAATTTCTTGGAGCTACTTACAGTTGATCAAGTTAGCCAATCTCCTACTTGTTTTCACTTTTATTGGCAGTTTAACATGGGAAAGGTTGAAGATAAAGCTGAACTTGTATAGGGATTACAGGATGTAGATTCATTGCTGTGCCTTGTATCTTGTGTCATCTATCATGATGTAAAATGCACAGATACGTTCAGCAATGGAGAAGTTGTAGCTATGCATTTCTGTGTTAATTCCAACTGGAAGAACCAACATGAAACTCAGATTTAGGATTCTGCTGCACAGTGCTTGTATTCTCAAATTTTGCTGCGGTATTTGTGGCTGATTTGGAAACTCCCAGCCTATTGTGTGAAATTATACCCACTCACTGTGTTAGACTCTTGTGACAAAATATGCTACATGGACCAATCAATTCATTATGCTTTTTAGCTATCCTGTTTAGTGAATCAGGTTGTGTGATGTGTTAATCTGAAAAGTTTTATCAATTGATTCATTTCTAATTTGCTGTTAAAAAAAATCAAATCGAGAAAGAAGTGGTAAGATTTTGTTATATAGAGCCTCACTCTGCTTTTATAATACCTCTTGCTCAGTCATCTTCCAGAGGAACAAAGTTAATTTGAGATGCAAAAAAATATTTTCTTACCATGTTTCTCAAAGTACTTTTAGCAGCAGTTTTTAGTTGCTTTGTTTGCAACCTGGGTATTGTCTTGGCTCAGCCACAGAGACACCAAACTTCAATCACTTACATTTTTTATGAACCCCAAGAAAGAAATTCTGATATTCTTCATCAGGTGTGGTTAGTTATAAAGGAATACAAAGATCCTGTATTTAAATCAACCACTCCTGAAAACTTGTTGTTCTCAGATGAACTATATAAGAAATTTATGTAAACCTTACTTCTTTAAGTGGTGATCCACTGTCTGGGGTAACATTTGAGAGTGTAAAGACCTACTACTGTGCAGTTTGCATTGCTGTTTTATCCTGCATGTAACTATCACTTAACCATTAATGTGATACCAGTTAGCCCTTGCACAGTTCAGCTGTCCAGCTTTCTGTGTGACATAAAGAACAGTGCACATTCAATACTTGTGCAAGTGTTGAAGATCTGCTTCCATGTTTTACTTGTTTTCCCTCTTAACTGAGCCTATCAGGGACGTTTTTTGCCTTGTAAGCAAAAATGTTCTCTTTGTGAGTTTGACTTCTAATGCCCCTTATTAATTTAGTTATCATTTAATGCTATTATTTATACAACTTAGTATTTAAGGGGCTGTGTACCTACCTGTAAGTGTAATTCCTGAGGACACATGAGACCCTATTATACCAGTAGTTTATAAATCCCTCAGAAATGCTTATCACACATCTGAGCAATTCCTTAGTGAATATATTGACCTAGACAGGATTTTAATACAACATGAAAACTGTAGTTGCTAAAACTGGTTTATGATTTTTGGCTGAAATATGTTATGCTATAAAATTCTAGGTAGTGTGTGTTTGGGACAGGAAAGATAACCCTTGAAGACTTTTTACTGGAAAATTTCAAAACTAAACTAGTGCAATTTGTATGCATGTGTAAATTCCACTTGGCTTTCAGAAGCCAACAAATTTCAAAGGTTGCAAATGGAATATATGCAAAAAAAGAAAAAGAGAAAAAAACTAGTGGCTGCTTTCATTATATTTACTTTTGTTTCAAGAAAGCAAATGGAGGGAGAGAGAAAATACAAAGTTCCAAGGATCAGCAGCTTGTGGTATCTTTTGCAAAATAATTGTTTTGACAAAAGATAAGCACACCAAACCCTGCCATATAATGTTAATAACCCTGGCCCAAATAAAGGGAAAGGGTCATTCTGAGGTTTAAATCCTGGGATTATCCTTAGATGTTCCCCAAACCAAATCTTTCTTTCTGTCTAGTAAATACATAATATTGATCCTTCCTGTACCTGGCTTACCTGGCTGGGCAGAGTGAGATCAATCTTTTTGTACTAATCTTAGTTTAAGTGTATTGTATCAGTTAAATTATCACCCTTTGTGCTTATTATACGTCTAATCAAAATGTCTAATGAATTTTTAGATACTCCAGGCTATTTAGGTTAGTTTAGCGATAGTCAGTGTAGCAGATTCATCCTAATCTTCTGTAACAATGATAAAGGCATAAAACGTAGTGCTAATGAAGAATATATTGGAAAAAAACTCTTCACTGTTGTTTAAATATAGACCAGTTAAATACCTACTGCCTTCTCAAGTTTTTCCTCCAAGCAACAGTGCAAAAAAATTATCAAGGATTTAATATAGAGAGTATTATATTTTAATATAGGGAGTATTTTACTTCTACAACAAGAATATGAATTGAAAGGTAAAGGTTTAACATTTCCTATTGCTGTAATAACTGTATACTGAATTCAAGAAAATTAGTCTAACAAACTAAAACCATTTTAGCACAGAAATAATCCATATTTTTTTACCCTGGATATGTATCCTCTGATTTATAAATAAAAAAATTACATCATTAACAATAATTAATAAGAGTTCATCATAGCATTAGCTTCACTGTGGCATGATTTCGTTGATCTTGCAAAATTGTTGTTGGCACTGTAAAGTTTTGGAAAGTGTACTCTTGTAAAATACACAGGAGTTGCCCATTTAAAAGTAGTTTTTCTAATTCATTACAAAAGACAATTACTCCTATTTATTATGTATTTTAACTATGAAGAGTACTTTTTAAAAAAAAAAATGTATTTTTTCATATAATCTTAAATCTGTTGTAGAAAAAACTATTAGTAAGATATCTAATAATGCCAAAAAGTATTCTTTTGCTGAAAGCTTTGCCAGAAACAAGAGTACACAATAGGATTAAGAAGAAAACAGATAACTATTTTTACTAGTATGTTCCATTTTCAGTGCTAGCTAAATGGATAAAGAGAATAGCAATGAAGCACTCAGCCAGCTCTATTTAGGATTTATCTTTCTAAAGCACATTTAAGAATTATTAAATTTTAGATTAGTAAATCTAGATTTTAAAACTTGAGTAGTAAAGGACTACTCAATTTATTGGTTTTTTTTTCCCAGATGTACTTTATGCATTTGATAGGCCAACACAAATGTCAATATTTTGCATTTAATCATGTCTTAAAAACATATGCATCACTTCTCAAGTACTCAGTAGCTTAAGACTGTTCTTGTTGGGCTGTTATGAGCTGTAGTGTATATAGGTACATTGTATATGTCATCTATCAAACAGATTGCACTTGCTGTTAGTCAGAGCTCTTTACTATATTTAGATTATTTTTTATATAAAACTCAGAAAGTGAAATCTTGGTACACTGAAGTCAATGGAAAAACTCAGCTGACTTTAATAATCCAGGACTTTACCCCTTGTTGAAGGATTTGAAAAATAAAAATAGCTATTAGAAGGTAGAATTTTTAAATAAAATACAACAGTTTTAGAAATTTAATTTTCAAAGTCTCAGAAATATTAAAGAATTATTAAAAAACCACCCAGATTTATATTGCAGGATGTAAGCGTTTCATCAAAGCTCTCCAGTCATTGTGTCGTGCTCATTGAAATGAAGCGCTGTGTACAGAGCTATTCCTGTGCAAATAGTCCAGAGATGTGCCTAGGAAGACACCCTGGACTTGAGAAAAAGGTCCAACATACAAAGTGCACTCTGTAGGGCTTTGCTTGCATCACCCTAATTTTTCTTCTTAAAGAAAAAACAATTGAAAACAAGTTCCTTCACAAGTTGCCTTTATGCAGTAATGTGGCTTGAAACAGGAATTAAATACCATTTTTTTCCATTATACTAAAAAATGAATGCACTACTCTTTTTAAATGCATGCAAAAAATGCTCATTATCGAATATCAACTTTCTGTTCAGAGCCGTTTTTCACAGTTTAGAAATTTAGCACCTAAAATAGAAGTTTATAATATAAATGCTGATACAACATAATAGCACTAGCAGATGATATTATGATAATCAACCAAAGCTATTTGCTGAGGGCTTTTTCAGCACTGTAAATGGATGAAGCCTGTTCATAGCAAGGGGACTATGATGGGAAGCCTGCAAAGGGTTACCTCATTACTTTGAATGTAAGGCAGCTCGATGCAGACAGCGATCAGTATTCTAATGTATTTATTTCAGGCATAAGCTTGCTTTCTCCCTGCATTTTGAGACAGGAACTGAAAACAAAACAGGCAATAAAAATTGAATTTGGTTATGATTCTTTCCTAAGCTTTGTGTGGGGAAAACTGTGTGCTAAAATCAAAGCTAATGCTTGGGTAAGTGTACGTGAATTACCTATTTGCGTCTCTAAGGGTAACATTTTTACTCTTTTCGAAGTTCTGTTTTAGTTGCTCTTTCAGACATCAGTGTGCTACTAGGTAGCTTTGGCAGAGCTGTGCTTCTGCCTGTCATTCCCTAAATATCTGGACCTAAAACTAAGTTCTTGTTATTTTTGCTGGAAAGTATGTGTGGAAGTTAATGCAATATGGAGTCGAGTTTGTCAGAAAGTCTAGCTTTGTAGATATTGGTAATAGTGTTCAGTGGGTTATAGGAGGAAAACAGCAGATTAACTGCCTGGCACTAACCTGGAATACCTGGAATATTTAATTTCAGTGGGAATTTTTTCTGGGTGCAAATTAATGTCCAGTATTTCCCACAGTAGTAAAGGTGAGTTTGACACAGTAGGTCTTAATTATGTCACTAATGAGAACATGAGAGAGACTGGAAACTAGGTCTAAATCTTGCTGCACTGTCCCACCTTAGTTAATTGAAGTATTTGATTTCAGCATCTGTAAGGTGTATCAGAATGTTTAGGTGATCTTGGCAATTCTGAAAACCTGTGTCTGACTCCATTTTATCGTATCTGTGATTCCAATAATCTCAGTTTAAATTTGCACAGAAATATTAAACTTATGTTCTACTGCTAACACTTTCCTTCCTTAGTACTGGGCAATAGAGAGTATATTTTTGTCATTCAATGTCCCTACCTTTCTAGCAGTGGCATGTCGCTGACTCTGACTACATTTAAAGCTTTATTTAATCAGAAAGGGATATTGAAGGCCACCAGATTTCCAGCTTTTCATACCACTGTTGTGGTTTAATACTTTGTAGAAGGATCTAAAATTTCTCTAATAAGATTTAGGGGTTTTTTTTTCTGAGATTTGGGGAAAAAAAAAAAAGCCCTTTTCATTAAAGAAATAATGTTTATGTCATTTAGTTTTGTACAACATAAAAGACAAAATATTAGATACATTGACTCATGTATGTACACACATATATAAATACATATTTATTATTTGGTACCAATATAGAAGTTGGATATAACTCTCAGCAATGTAAATGCCATAGTGAATATGCTACAAAGCACCAATCATTTCTGGTGTTACGCTAGATTATTGACTTCTTTTCATCACTATTACAATGATTCCAAAACTTTGCCACTTTCATGACTGTCCTCAGCAGTTTTCATCCTTTTTTGTTCCTTTCTTTTCCTTTTTTTTTTTTTTTCTTAATTACTGACCTCATATCTTCCAGGGTCATAATACTGCTAGAAGGCCAATTCATATTTGACTGTTTAAGAGTGCAATAATTTGTATGGCCAGGGGGACTTTCCTTTTTTTTTTTTTCTTAATTACTGGCCTCATATCTTCCAGGGTCATAATACTGCTAGAAGGCCAATTCATATTTGACTGTTTAAGAGTGCAATAATTTGTATGGCCAGGGGGACTTTCCTTTTTTTTTTTTTCTTTTTTTTCTTGTGCTTGCAGGAACAAAAGGTTATGATAAAAAGGGCAAAAGCACAGAAAACATAAATTAAAAAAAATTGAACAATAAACTTTATTTTTAAAACTTTCTAAAATTTAAGAGTGTATAAATTAGATAAACTATGTTAGCTAGGTAATATGCTAGAGAACTATTTTGTTATCATATACAAATATCATGATATTCTGCCAATTTTTTAGTGAGTATTTTTAAAAAAAAAAAGCTTTTGAAAAATGACAATTTTGGGAGCTAACGATAGTGAACACTAGTGCAGTTTGTTTCTCATGCAGGAATAAGTCATAGCTACCTACATTTTGTCCAGCTGCAACTAGAAGAAGATTGATTGTCCAAAAGTATAAGATGAGGGTAAGTGTTAGTTTTGGAGGGGAACAATTCCAAATAATAGTGATTTCTGGGTTACATTAAATTACAGTAAAAACAGGGCACAGTAGATCAACTAAAGCTTAACAGAATATGAGGGACTGTCCCATATGTCTGCTTTTAGCTTTGGTATTTTCTTTTTTAAATAGTGGGGGAGGAAGAAAAAGCAAACTACGCAAGCTTCTTCTCAGGAGCTAAAATCTGACACTACTTTGAAGCTTTATGATGCTGTAGCTCCTGTGGAGAGCTGCTGCTCTCTGACACCTTCCACACAGCTCAATCTTCAGTGTCTTACCCTTGCTGCTCTAAAGAGCTCTGTTGTTTAATGACACGTTGTCCGTCCTGAAGGGCCATAAGAAATTGGTTGAAAATGCGCGGAGGGAAATCTGCAAAGTTCAAGGCAGAAGGTCTGGCCTTAGGCCTGGGTGTGCATGAGCATCAATGAATGCACAGGAGGTGATGTTGCTTGCAGTAAGGGGTTTCCATAAGTGCAGGATATTCAGGCCTTGAGCTGAGCTTTGCAGTTGGAAATGTCAGGAAAGTCAGGAGCCAGGCAGGCCCTGGGCAGTGATGGACACTGCAGCCAGTGATACTCTCTCCGTGCCAGTTGTCAGATTTTTTTTCTCTGACTCTCGTGTTTTTCTGCTTTACTACTTCCCACGGAAAACTTCTGCATTTAAACAAAGTAGAAACTTGTATGCATTTAACTTATTCTTTTTTTATATATATATAATAAAAGTAAAACCCATAGGGTGAAAAGTAATTTTTCCTTTGAAAAAAAAAAAAAAAAGGCTTAACAGCTGGGAAATTGCAAAAGTGAGTGGAAAAAAAAGAGTTTAGCTCAATTAACTACTGTCATTCAGTAGCTTCCTCCTGGGATAACTTCGTTTCTTTATTCTATTGTGTAGACCTAATTCCATTGTCATAAAAGGGAACAGATGAAAGGAGTTAAAGAAGTCTTAACTACAGCAAATCTAGTATATTAATTTTCAAAATCATACCAGAAGAAAAGGGTGCTGTTTCTGGCCTACAGTTTTTGCTTAGAAAGCAGTTACCATCTCAAACCTATGTGTGTCCGTCACGCTCCTTGCCTTGGACAGCTGTGAATTCTTCAAGACTCTCATGAGCCTAGGTAGATATATTCAATGTCTCTAGGATTCCTGTGTAAAATAAAGAATCCTTTTGAATGTCCTTTCATAGCATGTGCATGCAGTAAATAAAATTTTTAGAATTTCTAGATTTCAAATGTTTAACTAATGCTGTCGTTAGTCAGGAAAATCAGTGAAGGGGTTCCATGTGAGCCTATAATTGAACGGTACATGAAGTATATGGTTTTTAGGTTAAAAATCTTGTTTCTCTGAGGAAATAGCCGTGCACCTGGATCTTGCAGAGGGATCCGCAGGCTCAGAACTTGGAGATTATTCTTACTTTCTGCACTCTTGAGTTGTGTGAGTCTTCACAAGTTGAGGACAAAAGACTGTGTTTGACTCTCCTGGTTCGCCTGTGTTTTGATATGCTCTTCAGGTGGGATTTCCATCTGTTCCTCTAGGTTATTCTTTCCCCCAACCATATGTGAAATGTATCTGTTGGTTTTGGCAGTGAGCTTGTGTCTGCTGAAACAGTGATTGCTGTATAACTTCTTTCTTCACTGCAGAGCTTTTAAGATGTGTATGCTTATGCCCTGGCCACATTCCCAAACTGAATGTTCCCTGCATCTCCCATGCACGGGGCCTGATGAAAGCTGGGCTTTAGAAGTTTCTTGTGGGAAAGCAGATACATCTCACTGTATTGAATCCATTAGACCCAGTATTGTTTGGAGCAGGAGTTAATGGTGTCCCACGTACCAGGACTAAACAGTCTTCTTAAAACTCTCTGTTGAAATTATACCCAATTGTCCAAGTAATTCCATATCCGTTGGGTGAGACAAGGAGATATAAAAGAGGAATTACTATAGTTTGATAATTAAGGCATTCATTCATATAGGACATCCAAATTCAAGTCCTCTGTCCCTTCTCTTATGAATATTGAATGACTTGTATGTAGTCAAACAGCTTCAGCAGTTCCACTACAAAACAACTCACAAATTGGTATGTAGGGCACTCCTTTGAGATGTGGAAAAATTTAGTTCAGGATCTCAGAGCAGATCAGCTACAACAGGGATCTGAAACAGCTCTCTCACCTTATCACTCGGTTTCCGGGTGCAGTTTTGTGAACAGACGCTGGACAACCATTCCTCTCTTATTAACACAACCATCCTCTAAATAAAATGTGTGCACTGACAAGATGAGAGAGTATAATAATTATTTTCTGCTCCCACTGAAAGATGGAATAGTTGAGTGGCTTCGTGTTAAAACCTGTACACGCTGCGTAGCTGACTGTCGTTACTAGATACGCGATCGCAGTGGAAAACAGTGAGAATGTCGTGCTTGCTCAGTGCTGAGACAATAATATCCCAAGCACAATAGGCCAGTGAGCTTTCATGTAGGCAGAAATTAAAATATCTCATGCTGTCTGTATAAGTGATAAAGGCTGCATTTAAATGGAGACTCCGAGTAAGATTCATAAACAGTTGGAAGTAATGAGGTAAACCTTAGCCAATGCAAGAGTCCCATTTAGATGCAGCATAACAAAAAAAAAACAACTCTGGATCAGAAGAATACTGGATGCACTCTGTATAAAATAACAAGAGCTGACTGGATATTAACTGTAGCTATGGCTAGAAAAATAGAAAGTATCAGTGTTGGTTGAATACAGTCCTTCATACCGTGATCCATATGGGATCATTGCCAATTATTATCGTTAATTAAGTCAGTTTATTTTTCTTTGTAGTCCACAGTGAAGCGATAAAATGCTGGTTATGAATAACATGCATAATGAGTAAATAAGACACTTAATCCTATACAAAAATAATTGTATACGGTGCAATTTTGAGATTAGATTTCAGACTGAAGCTTTTAAGAGTAAATGCACCTCAAACTTTTCAGCTACCTTCTTAGGGATATTGGAAATTTCAGTTCTCTGTTGTCATACAGTGATACAGATAATGCACACTGAAGAGAAAACAGGGAAATAGCTATAGTTACATCAGGTCTTGCTTTTTAGATATGTACCATTTATAGGGCACATTTGACATTTTTTATGTTCTTAGAGTGGGACTTTATTACTCAAAATGTTTAAATATAAAATATCAAAAATGTTTTCCTTCTCTCAGTTTTCACAGATGTTCTTTATTTTAAAATAAATATCAAGGATACTTTGAGCCAAATTCTCATCTCCAGTTATATCCAACCAAGCCTGCCAGTTTCAGTGCACTTGCTTAGGCATGTCTGGTCATGGTTTTCTCTCCTCTCATTTTTTCCCACCTATTCTCACTGTCATATGCTTCAGTAAAGCCTAAGTTCCATATCTAATGTTGGATACCCTTAGCACAATCCCATGTGCCTTATACTGCCAAGTTGCTTTTTTTTTAGTCTTTAGAAAAGCAAAAAACTTTCATCTTTATTTACAATTGTGAAAAAACTACAGATTAAAGAAAAAGAACGTTAGAGTTGCTGCAAGAAGAAGATTTTATCAAAATATCTGAGATGCAAGGGAGAAGGAGGCTTTTTTTTTTTCTTTTCTACCTTGGGCAGATAATGTGAGTGAAAACTGCAGCTTTCATGTACACAGTCATCCTTTCCCATATGTTAGTTTGCCATATGTTGCCATATGTTTTATCAAATGCAGGATAGTCTTTCTGTGAATGCAGCCTTACATCATGCCTTCATTATTAAAATGGAGACTTCTAGCTGGAGATACCTTAATGGAAAGCCTTTTAGAAGACAAGGCAAGATATAGTTTTATCTTTTTCTTCACCAATTTTCACAAGGAAACTACAATCTCCTGTTAGCTATTTATGTGTAAATTATACCTTGTTGGGGCAGCAGAGTTGTGGTTTTTATGTGATATGCTAGATTGTAATCTACTCCCAATGCCTAAGTAAAATGTGATTAGCTCAGGATTTGAAAGGTCTTCAGCTATGGCAGTGTTATATCACATTAAATGATTTAAGCACCCATTACTTTTCAAAGTTGTTTTGACCTTGTTCAAGATAAGATACCATTTTCCTCAGTGGAGGAAGCTTTATGTTGGCATTGAAAACTTTCAGAATTAGCATTACCTTAAATTTAATCATACTTTAACCAGTTTGGAAGGGTTCACAGAAGTCCGTGTATTAACTTGAGTTTGAAAACTATAGCAGTAGCCTAGATCTTTTTGTAAGAAGACAAATATAGTTAAGAGCCTGATCAAGATTAGTTTTCATAGTCACTTTCTATGAGACCAGACTTAGCACATTCAGTTGTCTTGAGGTGTTTCTCTACTAAATGCCTCTACTTGGAGAAAAATGTACTTGCTACCTATTGTTTCCTACTAGCAAAACAAGAGGTTTTACTTTTCTGTGAGTGGTACCCAGGGTACGTGGTACAGCTCATACTTTGCTGACTTGAATGGAGGAACAGCATCTCTTGCCTAGGAAACGTGTGCCTAGTAAGCTCCAAATCCATGCCTGTTGGTCTCTATACCCATCTGCATCATATATTATATATATATATATCACAGTGGAGAGTGTTAAATTAAGCTGTGTGGGCTTTTCAGGCTTTGTCTGCATTGAGTTTCTTATGGCTCATTGCCCTGGCCCAGTAAGAGTACCCCAAAAGCAGGGAAAATGCAAAGGGGATGGGAACACCAACCAAATACACCATAAACACAGGTGAATTAGGGAGATTTGGACAAACAGTTTCCTAGCAAAAATTCTGTTAGACAGAGTTGTCTGTGATAGGGGACTCTGTGGGAGTGAAATGCTGGTCAAAATAATGCCAGTTCCACAACACTCTGACCAGTTTACAGTAAAATACCAAGTATATATTCCATGTGGAAGACAACTGGTCAGATAGCTGAATGTGGAACTCACTTGAAAGGGAAAAATTAAAGGCAAGGATAGGAAAAACAAATGAAGAATGAGCATCTGGGTCAAAAGGGTAGTGAGTTTTTTGTCCTACTCTTTAATACTGCCCTTATTCATTTGATACATTCTGGTATCTGGTTGAATGTTTTCTGCACTCTCCTTAAATACCGTGATCAACTCTGCCTAAACACAGTCACTTCTCGGTGATTGGCTTTTTGTAGGAAACCTTTTCCAATAATCGCAGTTAATATTCTTTCTCCCTCATCCAGCTTTAAACACAAGTTCTTTTTTATCCTTTTGCATAGAGGGTTTTCATCTTCATAGAGATTGACCTTCTGCCAGCAAATACAACTAAGGCTGATTACAAACCTCCATTGCACTCAGTGTCCATTAAAAGCTTCTTTGGTGAGGAAATTTGGTTTGTATTTTATTTTTACAGTCTTCAGTGCATCAGTTCCACTTTGTCTGTTCCTTTATCATAGAATCATAGAATGGTTTGTGTTGGAAGGGACCTTAAAAATCATCTCATTTCCCTGTGGGAACTGTCCTGTGGATAGGGACACCTTTCACTAGACCAGGTTGCTGGAGCCCCATCCAGCCCAGTTTTGAACGCTCCCAGGGATGGGGCATCCACAACTTCCCTGGGAAACCTGTTCCAGTGCCCCACCACCTTCACAGTAAGGAATCTCTTTCTAATACCTGATCTAAATCTATATAAAAAGCTTATGGCTGTAAGGTGACATGTATCATTAGCACTGTTATTTTAAAATGTATATAGATTTACCCTGATCTTTGGTGCTAAACAAAGTATGATTTTTTTAAATTATTACCACTCATTTTCCATTTTTCATGATCATTTGACTTCTGAAATCTGTAATTGCTTTATCAATGACATACAGATTATAGCTCGAAAAAGAAACACCTCTAAGATTATCAAAGATGATAACTGTTTAAAAAATTGTTAAGCAAGTTTAATAACCTGCTTCATTAAGCAGAAACAGAAATTAATCTCTAGAGATGTTTACAGGTAAAAAGAGCAAGTCAGTTGCTCAGTGATTTTTTTTTTTTTAATTATAATAACAAATCTATTACCAAATGAAGCAGTTTCTTTGGCTGTCCATCTCCCACTTGCACAGAAGAGTAGTGATTAGTACAATGAGATAAATCAACACTAGAGAAAAAAAATTACAAATCACTGCCAATTATTCCTGCTTCTTTCTGAGTTATAGGGTCTGCTGGATTACTTTGAAGCTCCTTTTGGAAGCTTAACAATCAAAATCAAGATTCACCGACTTATAATTGAATTAACCATCATTTTCTAAGTTCATGCTAAGTGACAAACAATAAAAGAAAACATTGGGATTTTATTTTTTTTTAACTTAACAGACTTACCTTTCCTGTTTTTCAGGCTCTCATTGCCAAACTGTCAAAGTTCCAAGGATAACCCAGGTTGTTTCTTCAGAGCATTCAGATCAGAAGCAACTTAAATAAGCCCTGGCAATCACACAGAAAATACAGTGTCACTAGTTGTGACAACTTAGGTCTGAAGTGGGTTTTTGGTGCTTTTTGGAATGACTTGTTCTGGACCTTTTAAAATATGCAAACAAAATTATCCTTTTTAATATTCTTGAGATTATCTTCTAATATTTTTTTGGTATTACTGAGAGATCCATTGAGGTATGAAGTTCCCAACCCCCACCTTTTGGTGGCCTTGCTTTCTATATGGATATGCCATATACCTCCCAAACTTGACTTCTGTTTATAAGCTTGCTAAATTTTCAACTTGTCCATGCAATTTTATCTTACTTTCAGGCTTCTGCAAGCAGACAGCTCCCTGGATCAGAAGTGCTGTACAACATGCATTAGGCAGCATTAAAGCCAGACAATTAAGTGCTGTTTCTGCTTAGTAGAAGAATATCTTCTTTATCGTTATACACCATCAGCTTTCTAATCCCTTCAAGCAACGAGTCTGATGATTAATTTACATTTCTACTATACCTACCCAATTCTTCCTGACTACATGCTTTGTTTTTATATAGCATTCTTGACTGTCACCTGCTGTATAGTATCAAAGAGGAGAATGTCACCAAAACTGAATGGACTATGAGAACAGCCCCTCAATAACTCTTTGCAAATTTATATGCCAGGGTTACAAAAATGGCTTGCAAATTACTGATAATAATCAGAGTAAGATGATTTTTTTTCAAGGAAACAAAGTCTTCATGTTTTTACATTTGAAGAGGTTGATAAGGAGAAAATAGTGTCAAAATAAAGAATTAAGATAACTGTTATGGTGTGGAAATGCATCTAGCCTTAAAAATTAGTAACAGGTTGATCAGAATTGCTAAGGCAATGGGTAATTGGTAGCTGCTCATGGAGTGGGATTGGGTTTTGTTTGTTTTTTTTAAATGTAAGTTTGATTTCTAGGACAGGGTTTCATACTGATGCATTCTGATTAGTAGGTACTTCTGCTCAGAGCTTGAATCATGGTCACTTATAAACAGCTCTATGGGGAGTACTAAGCCTCTGGTCTTCGGCACTTACCTGATATCCTCAGGAAACCAGGTCTTAATTACACAAGATACTTCCATGAGCAAAGTCTAGGTATGTCAAGGGATATTTAAGACTTCAAGAGCAGGTTAAACTATCTGAGTAGACACAGTTTTAGAACCCTTCAGTGCACTTTGCATTAATCAGTTCTAATTCTCTAGCTTTCCCGTATCCTGAAGGCTCTTTGAGGTATTCTGCTGTGGCACAGGTTTTGCTGAGTTTCTTTACTATTATCTGCAGTCTTTTTTTGCTACTTTCATAAGACTGTCCTTGCCTTGTTTCCAAGTTAGTAGTGAAATTTTCTGATGAAAAACAGAAAAGGCAAAGTACTGGCTTATATGCTAAGCTATTTAAGCCACTAGTTTATTCACCTTTGCCTGTTACAATTAAGGAATCTTATTTAAAAAAAAAAACAACAACCAAACAAAAAACCTCAAACCATTACCTAACACGTATTTTAAAAAATCGTAAAAATAGGTCAGTGGTGACTAGCATGGATCTGTGTGTGAGTAGAATCAATTCAAGTATTGTACATTAACAGTTGGTGCAATTTTAATGTGTTTTTTAAAACAAGGTTCTAAAACAATTGGCTTCTCTTATCCTTCATGAATGCAAAGGAAACTCCACAATGGTTAACGTGAAATAATGACCTGTGATGACAAAAATACTCACGTTTTCTAAAGGTTTAGTGATATGAATCTTAAAACCTCTGCTTCCCGTAGCGTTTTAGTGCTTAATTGGGGGAGGATTTATCCACAGTATTTTTTGACTAATGCTATTTTGCTGTGCACAAGAATACTACAATTAACTTCTTGCTGTGATTTTTTTGTCTCTACTCTCCTAGTAATTTTTTGGTTCTACTTACAGAAGTAAAATCAAAAGCAGTAAGGGTGGTTTTGGGTTTTTTTTTTGTTCAGTTTTGGTTTTTGTTTCACAGTTTTACAACACAACTTAGTTATCCAATTCTCTATCCTGAAATTGTGGTCACCGTTGTTTTGCACTGTATCATATCCGTAATCAGCAGCAGTATATGTCTAAACTAAGAGAGAAAAGGTCCTAAAATGGGATAAGAACATATAAAGCAGGGGGAGAGGAGGAGAGCAATATCCCATACATTGGAATATCACATGTACTGTGCAACAACCACAAAATATGCAGTATATTACATAAAGGCACATTCAAAATAGTGGGTCTGTTTATATGAATAAAGTTTTAAACCCATAGAAATTCTTTTGCAGTTAAAACTTAATTTATTGGAATTTAAATGTATTGTACAAGAACAAATCTTTTTATAGACACTGCAGCAGATGGTCAAACACCATGCTTACCTACAATTATACCCAAAATTAGTGTGGTTGGTTATATCATCAAAGACAATAAAGGAACAAATGTTCACAAACAAATCTGAACCATCAAAGGTCCAACCTAGCCTGCAGAAATCCAGTTGGCCACACGAACTCCAGAATATACACCTAGTGCTTCCAAACACTGGAAAGTCTGTTAGATGAAGCGAGGGGTTAGAGTTCCTGCCAGCTGAAACAATTCATTAGTTTGTGTAAATGAGTTTAAATCACATCAGCTAAAATAATGTAATATTTATTTTTTTAAATCACAGCTTTTAAAAAAGCTTCTTTCTAAAGCAGTGTTTTTGAAACCTTTAAACTACAGCAAAATCTAAAATGATAAAACACTAAGTGTTTTCATTTACCTAGGGAAAAAAGGTTTTAGATAAACCACAACTATTTCTTTTGGATTTGGAAAAGAGCCAGCAAGTCAGTTATTTGTTCAGTTCTATTTGCAGCAACAGAAAACAGCCCTAAATTCCATATGGCTGCAGAGGCAAATGCTGCTTCAAAGGTGGGTGCTTCTGCTCAGAGATATTTCATGATAATCTTTCTCACAGGTAGTCTCAGATACTCAGAGTTGGTCTGATTAGGGGGAATTCACACAGTCAAACCAGGACTTAATAACACCTACATCAGTCTGTGGAGAAAGTGTAGAAGAAGGTGGCTATAGCAGCCCTCATCTTTTCCCAAGTAATTCCTCTCAAGGTTATTACAGGTTGGTTAGTTGATAAAGGAATGCCATCACATTTCACCTCTCTGACGCAGACGGAATCAAACTGTCCAACTTGTGCTTCGGTTATCTTGCAGCATAGATAGTTAAAAGTATTCTTCTGTATATTTTCCTTTCAATACCAGTGATATGGCTTTCATTGTTGCTCTAAACCAAATCACACTCAATCTTGAAACCCTAATTCACGAAGGTATAGATTAGACTTGACCCTTTGTTTTGGCTTGTTAAGCACTTGCCTTTGTATCTATTGTCTGTCAAGTTTTCCAGAGAGGTCTATTCAGTATCAGCTCCCTGAAGTGACTGGTTACAATCTGCGTGTGTTTGAGCGTCTGAGTTAGAGGGAGTGGAAATCAAGAGAAATACTTCCATATTACCTTTTGAAACAAATACTGATATAAGTCTTTGTCAGTATGCTTTAGAAATCTCTCAGTACCATGGTTTGATATTTATTGTTGGTTCTTTCGATGTTTATTGATCACAGTTGATATTTAGTAAAAATATTTTATAATACAAACTTACTGATTCCTTAATTCAAAACTTCCTTGGAATACATAAGGTTTTTGACTTGTTTGCGATTATTTGAAGATTTTAAAATACCATTAAAAACTAACAGCATTGCTTTGGAAAATGACATTGGAAATAATATATGCACTTTAAAAAGATCTGGGTTTTATTAACTGCTTATCCTGTTTATATCATTTTAGCCTTCAGCATCACTAACTGAATTGCAGGTGAATCTAACTTTCACTTTTGGTTTGGTTTTTTTTTGTGGTTGGTTTGTTTGTTTGTTTTTAATATATGCCGCATTTACTTACAGTAGAAAACATAAAGGAAATGAGGAGAGGGAAGAGAAATACTTTCCTCTACTTTCTTTGGAAAGGAATAACTAAGATGCTGGTACTAATGCTAGCCAGTATGGAACACATTCTAGCTTAATTCTGTATGCATGTTTGCCACTGTCATTATCATCGGTGCAAGTGTCTCTGTATGAGAATTAGAATGAGAGAGAGCACGCACAAGAAAAGCAGAAGGACTGCATGGCAAATGAGCACATCTTACTCGATGAATGAAAGCTCCTAAATTTTCAAAAACATCTCAAGAAAGCATTTGTGAAAATAGCCTAATGGAATGAATCGGGAACATAATTTTTGAGTACAGGTGTTCTTAAAGGATAAGTCAGACCTAGTAGCCATCAAATGATGACTCTAGCCTGAATCACCTCTACCTAAAAGTTGTGCGGAAAGACATCAAATGGGAATGTCCATCAATATCTCTTCTACCAAAACCCAGCTGAGAAGAGCTGCAGAGTTTCTTCTCCCTCTCTCTTTACTGGCTGGCATGACTCCCTCAGATCTCTTGCATACACAATCTGCTATCGCGTGGTGGTGATGGAAAACAGAACCGGATAGTTATGTTTTTCCCTGTGTAATCCTTCAGAACATAGTCACAATACTTTGTATTTAATGTGACAGGAGAGGAGAGCACTGCTTTGCTAATGGAGTGACACAGCTGAATTCACTAACAGAAGCTTTACAGAACAAAACCCAACAGTTAGTTAAGTTTTGATTGTGGCATTTCTCATTAGACTACAAGTTCTGAACAGTCTACAACCATTTATAGTCAAATTATTCCATGATAATAAAATATCACATGTGTTTATTGGAAAGTTTCTTAACACAATTTGTGAGTCCCAGCCACTTGCCTTGTGAAGGGGCTTTGTATTCAAATGTAAATTTAAGGCTATAATCCCCAAATGTTTTGCTATGATTCCTAAACCCTTCAAGCTACTTGAATTGATTTTTCCTTTCCAGTTGAGAAGCAGAGTGCTTTACTGTTGTTTTAACTAAGACTAGAGGATTTTTGTCTATTCTATTTGCATTTCACCCTACTGTATTTTCAGAGCTAATTTGAATATGCAAAGAGAAACTTCTAACTGAAGGCATTGAACATAAAAATATGAACATTAAAAAACACTATATGAATAATGGCAAGAATCCCTGTAATTCAGAATGCATCCAGGTAGTGAACTCAGGAGCATTCCCATCTCTGGGTCAGATCATCTCTCTTTCAAAATGAGATCTCTTATCCTGATCCCTTGGGGTGCACAAGTCCTGCCTTGGTTTCTGCAGCCAAGGAAGTTGAGCCCATAACCTGAATGGAATCACCACACCCTCCAGATTTCTTCCTGACCTAAGAATCCTTGTGTATTTTTCTGTACTTTAAGAATTTTACTCTCTAAGTTCCAGAAAACTAAAAAGAAACACGACAGAACAAAAGCTAAACACAAGCCAAACATAAACACACACACAAAAGAAAAAAAAATAAAAAAGGAAAGAAAAGAAAAAGAAAAAGAAAACAAAACCAAACATCAGTTGCTGCAGTTAGAATTGCAGGCTGTATAACACAAAAGCAGAAAATCTTTAAAGGAAAAAAAAAAAATAGATACACTTGGAAAGACTGTTCCTGAAAGATACCCCGGTGATGTTGGTTCCAGCCTGTTGCAATACAGTTCAGTTTATACTGTTTTACAAGTAGATAAGTATTTTGGCATGGCATGACTGTCTGTCTTTCAATTCTAACGATGTTATATTAATCTACGAAGGCAGAACAACTTCTCTCATTGGGATATTATCTTCATGAAATCAGGATTAGGTAAAACTAGATTATGGAAGCATTTGGCTTAAATTTTTTTCTGTGTTTTCCTTTCTGCAGAAAGAAAGGTTTACTTATTTTGAGTATAATGCTTACCAAGCAGTGGCTCCTCACATATAAGCTGTTACTGTTGTGTTGAAATCAGTGTATTTATGTTGACTTGCACCAGTTGAACATTTGTCTATGAATATTTTAGTCTTAATTCCTGAAATTCTTATTCTAGCTGTGAGATGAGCTCCTTTTCTTAATCTTGTAATCTGGAGTTAGTAACTTCCTATTACCCTCATAAATTTAGTCTGCATTTTCATCTAGCTGAAGATGGGGATAACTTCCCTTTTAGGATAAGTAAAGTTTATTAGTTAGGGTTTGTATGGCAAGGAGCAGTATAGCAATAGGCAATAATTAAAAACACTTAACATTCAAGGAAATATTACATCACTGATGACATAAAGGTATGATATAGGGACAATATCTTCCAGAAGTATTCACATCATTCTCAATGGAGGATTATGGAATTACATCAGTATGTGGAACAATTACGTGGTTTATACGACTTCGCTTTGCTGTTACTGAATAAGTGAGAGGTTCCTGATATCAAGGCTTAGGAAAGCTTAAAAACAGAGCATGGAGAGAATAAACAGATAGATGCAATTAAAGGTCCTATTAGGAATTTAAATCTGCTAAGCAATATTATTACCTGTAAACC
>VXAY01005111.1:394187-411972 GCA_013399855.1 Oxyruncus cristatus | reverse complement strand
AAAAAAAAAAAAGAAAAGATGATACCTACTGGACTGTTCTGAAAAAATAATTTCATAGTATTAACCATGCAGGTCTGGATGTTAATGTACATTATATATATTTCAGAAACCTGCAACAAAGCATGTATTTTGTAAAGGAGACTTTGCCCGTCCTAAGTAGTCCATGACTGTTTAGCTAAAGCCTTTCTAAAAATGGCTGGGTTTTTTATTTAGTAAATTACTCATGAATATGAGACTACTTCAATATTTATTGCCTTAATCAGGAAAGGATTATGAGCAGAAACTTTCTTGGGGACTGTTGAGAACCTCTGAAATGTTGCAAAGGACGCATAAACCCAGATATAGAGCTTTCTGTTTGTTCTCTCTCACACATGCACGCAAACAAGTGTGCACACACACGTACCACTCACACGCTTATCCTTGTATTTCCCCATGCTCTCTTTTATAGCTCTGGTAATGTGTCCAGCAGTCAGTATTGACCATGCAGGCTACACGAATCCTCAGGAAGGCAGAAAGCCTGCAATCTAGTTGTACTGCTGTGGCGGGGGTTTTTTTGTTGTCATTTTTAAAGGGTTTGTTTGCTTTTTGTTTGGTTTTGTGTTGCCCTTTTTTTCTTTTTTTTTTTTTAACATGATCCACTGGAAAATGTATTTGGAGAGGAGAGCAACTCATAATGATGTTCTGTTGAAACAAGTGATGCTTGGCTTGCTGAAAACCAGAAGGAAAATAATGACATGAAAATTGTCCTTGTTCAGAAGCAGTAAGCAAAAATTATATATAATTGGACAGTCATGAATCAATGAAACTGCATCCTTTTTCATGAATCTTGGCAAAAATTCAAGCTTCCTATGTATAAGAAATCAGGATCAGAACACTTCCAGAATAAAATAATTAATTTCTTTAACGTTGTGTGTTCTGGGGTGGAACACAGTAACTTTGATCTTTCCATTTGAAATGTATTCCATTTCAGTGCAAAAGCTTTTCTGAAATGTAATGAAAAAAACCTTCACTTTCTTTTTCAAGAAAAGCAGTACTAAATTTAAACATCTATTTCATAAGTATATAGCAGAAGAAATAATTTTGAATTACCAGATTTTGCTATTGTGTATTCTGCAGTTGCTTGAGTCCATTTTAGAACTAGAGTCTGGTAAGCAAAATGTTCCTAGCTTTGATTTTGTATTATATTATGCATTTCTGTTTCTGGACCCTCTGCGACTTTCCACTCTCTTGTTCTACATTCTGCACATCTCTTCAATACTCCTTCCAAATTTCCTAGGTCTTGTGATGGCCTCCTATTGAATAGGTTTTTCACACTCCTCTAGTGATGCTGATTCTCAAATTTGATGGGTATGACATTGCAGCTGTGAATTTGATTAGATAATAATGAGGTTTATTTTTATCCAACCATTCTCATTTTTCTTCATCACAATTCTTGCATTATTTAGATGCCACATATTTTCTAGATGTGTTGTCCAGCTCAAGAATCTGGAATAGAAACATAGATTAATTTGTTTAAAATCTGTATTCAGAGTATTACAGAAAAGTGCTACGAAGCAGGAAGGTAATGCAAAGGTGTCAGAAAAGACTCACATCCTTGAGAAGTATATTCTGAGAAAATTGTCTTGACTGGAAATGCAGCTATCAGCAGTGGAGGAGTGAGACACAACAGGTTTATTTTCAAGTTGAGGAGATTCAGTTACAATGTGGATCAAAGAAAACTGTTTCTTTGAAGAACAGTGGACAGGGAATTACTGACAAGAGAGTGTCCTGCTAAAAAGAAACTCAATAGTTATGATGATCTCTAATGAATTTAAAAAATGAGGGAAAAATCTTGAGATACTTTACATACTAGCAAAAAGGCAAAGTCGTTTCTCCAAAGGGAGTTGTAAGCAGAGGAACTTGCTCTAGAGATTTCTCCCATTCGTCACATCAGTGCAAATTACCAAGGAGAAAAACAGGAAATTACAAATACTGGGAGACTTGTCAAGGGTTTAACAGATGCAAATTTACAGAGACATAACTTTAGGAAGGGACAGGGTATTTCTGTTCCTTCCTATCCTCAGTAACAATAGATCATAACCCCAACCCTCTCCTGTGCTGAGACTACACTTTTATATTGCACACTATATACACTTTTATATCCACTTTTTTAATATACACTTTTATAGCGCACAGCTATTGCAAGCAAATTTTACTCAGGCTTTAAATTGATATTTTGAAGTAAGTTCTTTCAGTCATGTTTTAGTTAACTTTTGAAACTTTCATGCACAGTTGTCCAAATCTGTTCACTGTGTGCTTCTTCATTTAGTACATGTAGGTGGCTGCACGTAAGTTCAAATAGGACACCACAGTATTCAACTATCTGAACCACGCAGGGGTAAGCTACAGAGAAGTAAAAAACATTTACAGGATGATGTTGAGAGTACTATTCACTAAAATATTGTAATTCAGTAAAGAATTGATATGACTTGAAACTTCCAGTTTCAAAAGCTGCATAACATTATTGAAAGTTGAATCCCGTGAGAACAGACTATTTAATGAATACTATTGAGCCCACTGCGTCCAGGAGCATGACAGTGTTTGAATCTCATGCACGTTACAGGTAATAGTAAATAATATTATCCAACCTTACGAGAGAAGGTCTAATCTTGACAAAAAGCTGGCAAATACACACCTGGATATATATATACACACACGTGTATGTCAGCTAGAAGTTCATATATCACAGGCCGTTCTTCCAAAAACAAAGTGCATGACACAACTTTCTTTTTTTCCTACTCATCTAAAATCTTTGTGCTTGATGCATTTTCCTCTTTGTCGAGTTCATTTGGACTAGTTTTATGATGTAGTAGAGGAATTTATGGTGCAGTGAAATTTGCTTTCTTTTTCATTTGTTTACTATTGGCCTAGATAGGTTGGTTATTCTCATTTTTATTTTCTGAGAAATGCAACAAACAGGCAAATAGACCTGTCATCTCTAGTAACATCACATAGGGGAAAAAAAAGGATGTTGATAAGAAATTTACTCCTACTTATTTCTGTACCAACATGGGCAAGGGGAGGCCTAGAGGAGAATATTTTTATTTCTGCAGTTTAACAATTTCCAGAACAAATGATTGCATGCAGGAGTCCTGTTCATAGGCATATAAAGATGAAAGGGACTGCAGGACATAATCCCAGTACTGAAAAGATAATAAATTATATTTGAATAGTTCCAGGAAGACTTGTGTCTATGCTGTTCTGAAATAATTCTAACAGTGGAGACTCCACCATCTTCTAGGTGATCTTTTATAGCGCTTATCTATCCTTGCTGTTGAGAGGGTTTTTGCAATATCTACTCTGAATATTAATTGCTGCAATTTAGCACATTTCTTTTTGTCCTGTCCATCATTATGATTGAGAACAGGTGATTTCCTTATTCTTCTGAAGCAGCCTTTCATGCATTTGAAGGCTATTATCATGTTCAATCTCAGTTGTCTCCCTTCTAGCCTAATTCTTTCGAGCTTTATCGAAGACCATGTTCTCTAGACTCTAGTCATGGTGCTCTCCTCACATTTTTCTCAATAGGCTCATGTCTTCCTGGAGTGTAACGTCAAATTTGTACCTGTATTCCTGCTGAAGCTTTATTAATGCTGAGCTGAAGGAAAGAATTACTCCACATTTTTGCAGGCTCTACTTGTGTTTGTACACTCCGATATGCTGTGAGCAGATGCCAACTCACAGTGTCACCCTGAACCACGTTCAAGCATGGAGACTCACACTAAAACTAGGCAACTAAAGAGAAAAGAACTACCCAACATTTTATCCTCCCACATATCTAGTAGACAAATATCATAAATGTTAATTCAAGATTAATCGACTGAAAACGTATGCAAAAAACATCCTTTAGTTGTCTACCACAAGAGATCAGTGATCAACATTTACTAATTTCAGAGTGCTTGCCTCATCCCCTTCACCAGCAACTGGAAATCTGATAATCTTTCTTGTCAGGAGAGAAATATGCATTGCAGATTAATGGCCAGGTTTTTGTTAATGCTCTAGGTTTTCTCAGTCCTTGTGTTTATAGTCACTCGGGTCAGAAAATTTCCTAATGCGGTTTACGTGTCTATGGCTAAACACTGATGAAATGACTGTGACCAAAACCCTCAGTGGTACAGTAGTTTGTCCTTTTCACATGAAGAGCTTAAATTAGAGATTCTAAACAAATTAACAGAAACTTAACTGTTGCTTACCACCTGGGTCTGTATTGAGTAGTGACACAGGAATTCCCCGCTGTTAGTCGTATTTACAACTAACATTTTCCTGAACTGTAATGAAAAGGAAGAAGCATCCTTCTTCAAATGCATAATTATAATTTTCCTTCTGGAAAACTAATCTTGTGAATCTGCTTATTTCTGAGCTTCTTTAGTGGAAGGAAGTCTTTACTGTATTTCTTATATATTATAGATCTCCTTTGATGAAAAAAATGAAAGAAATGCAAACTAACAATGTTGCAGTTTAGAGACCGAAAAACTTTTTCATATACTGCGTTGTATAATTGAAGCCCATTTGACTAGAGAAGTTACTTTAGAAGCTTTTAAGGTTGTAAGCTATTTCCCCCTGTGCAATTCAATAGCTCGTTATCAGTTAAATATCATTATACCATATATAGATTCAGTGTTCTGGAAGAATTCCACAAGAAGCAAATGCACTGGTGGGATATACTGTATAGCTAATGGATATTTATTTTAATGGCATAAACATTGCTCTAAATCTCTTTATGCATTAATGATAAATTGATCATTAGTGGGAAGTAGGTGAGAATTAAAAATGGCTGCTAATAATTTATGGCTCATATTGATTTCGCTGGAATGATTTAACACTAAGGTAGCATCCAGGTCTTTGGCTTCTTTAGATTCCATGCAGGTCAATGGGATGTTTGCTGAAACCATCGGGCAACCTGCCTTTCAGCTCTCACTTTGTGGCTTTCGACCGCCTCATGTGTGTTGGAGCTCAAAAATATGTGGCAACCTGAGCATTGCTCTTGCTGTAATTCGTAAAACTTTGTGTGACCATAATTCTGGTGTAGACATTCACCCTTAGTCAAATGAGTGGTGCTCTTTGTCCCGTGCAATGCCAGTGCAAGTGCTGCTTTCTGCTGTAGTCGGAAGGTGTGGAACAGTGATCCTGGTCCCAGGTTTGGAGTTAGGCTGTGTGATTGAAGGAAGGCAGTCCCCCTTTTTTGCAACAAAATGTAGAGCGTGTGCCCTGTTAGGTACTCGATGTGCAGAATGTCCCTGTTAGGTGCTTGATACAGAGGGTTTATCTCCTACACTCGACCTGTCGCAGGCGGTGTGCCCACATCTCACGCTGGCTTATTGCTGGTATTGTAAGTTTTAATCTGGCAGCAGTGATTAACATGTAGGGTAGAACTGTGATATTTTCATTAAAGCTACCTTAAAGGAGCGAAGTAAATGGAAACTGAGGTTCTTAGTACCCAGTATTGGAAGTGTTATACCATATCTAATCTCCCTTCAGTACTTTTTTTCTTTCTTGAGTAGGAACTTAGTGAAAACAAGGTGATGGCTTTCAGGGCATTACTTAGGGTAGGAGTTTTATTGAGTAAAGTACCCTGATGTGAGCTGTAAGAATTGACTAATTTTAGGTCTAGAGGTCATTCTGAAAAGAAGTATTTGAAAGATTTGTTCAATCCCAATTACAGAATTAATGAGAAAGAAAAGGCATTTAATTTTTTTAAACTAAGCCCACAAAAAGTATGAAAGGGAACATGATTTTAAAAATGATTTTTTTTTTTATTTTATTCTTTAATTTTGATAATGTTTCCTTTATTTTTCACTACAAATAATTTGAGACCATTTCATGTTGCCAAATTAAAAAAATGAAAAGTGTTTAACTGGAAGTTTTTTCTTGGCTCCACTCCTTTTGCTGCTTTATAAAGTGCTTTGATATCTCCGGATGAGAAGGACTACTAGTACTAAGCTTTTTTTAAACAAAGCAGCCACAGATCAGTAGCATACACTGTACCAATTCTGCTAACAAAACAACAGTTCTGTGAGAAGCAGGGATATGGGAAAAAAGTGATAATTCATATTATATGATTGTCTTCCTCCAGTGCATGGCATAATTCTGATTGAAATTACTGGCAGTACTTTGTGTGCATCAAAGGAAAAACAGCTCCAGGAACTGACATCCTGTGAAATGTGGAAGAGCTATTATTGGCTAGTGGTTCAATATGATGGTTTTTGAAACCTTCCTAACAAAACCCGTAAGCTTTTTCTGGGCAGTAATGCTCAACTCTGTAACCAAAGATGGTCAGCAGTGTATCCATCTTTTCCATTGAAATTTATGATAGTTTAGCATGTGCAAAGACTTTAGGAGCAGGTTTCAGAATGTAATCCTTTTTAGGGCCCCATTCTTCTCATTTTACTTGTTAGAAACAGAATTAGATCCAAGGGTGTTAAAAGAAAGCTGCTAGCTTTCGAAGCCTTTAAAAATATGTATGCATTGCATATTTTTTCTCTGAGTACATCTTTTATTATGCACTGAAATAAATAGGTAAAATTAGGCAAGTTTTGATAGAGCCATAAAATTGCAGCTGAGAAGTCCTGGATTTTCTTTCCTGTTCCAACCTGTTTTTAAAGATAAGCTGGTTGTGACTCTTCATTTTAATTATATAGCAGGAGCTTTGCCTTAGCTAGGAAATTTTTAAATATAAGTCATTAAAAACTTAAACACAGGTATGAATAAAATTATTTTCTGTTTCCAATCTCGTGATATTTGCAGCTATTATTTGCATATATGCTAAGGAGAACAAGCTTGGTCTAAAAAAGTTTCTTTATTGTGATAATGCTTTCCCATACAAATCGTCCCTTTAAGTCAAGTTGATCAAATATTTACAGGATTCCCATTTATCTATGTAAAAAAACTGAGGGAGGCCCATGCTTCATTATGGACACTGCATTCATTATAAACATTGGCATTTATCATGAAATGATCTCAAAGCACTTTAAACACAGCACTGGCTTTAAAGTTGCACTGGATGTTGTTGTTAGAGCTTTATAGATACAGACTTGTAGGGGTAGGAGACTTAATCCTGCCATGTACTGTTTAATAGTGCAGGAAGACTAAAGCCTTTGGAACCTTTCAGCATTGGTGTGAAGGGTGTAATTCTACCAAGCCTTACTCATGCAAAAAAACCTTTATTTTGTGACTGTTAATATTGACGTAGTTTATCAATTAGCCATTAAATGACAAATGCTTTGTAGGGATTTGTCCGAGAACTTTGAACTTTGAAATGCCGTGGCAGAGGCAGGTGTCGAACTTCCATCTTTTCCATACTACCAAAGGGAAGTGTAGAATACTTGTAGAATGGTTTAGAGGAGAGTATAGTACATGACCTGATAGTCTAGTCATGTATAACTACAAGAAGTAGTTAATATTAGAATGTCACTGGGTGAAGGACGTGTACTGTGCCAGTAAAATGTAGGTAGCTGTAACTTTTCTGAATGCTTCAACAGAGGTTTTTATATTTTTTATATTAAAATCGCCTATATTTGTCCTTAAGAAAAGAACATTATCATCAGATAATCTCTCTCATTAAGTTAATTTTCTTTGGCTTCTGTAGTAGCTTAATTTTTCTTGCCCTAACAATAGGCCTGCTCAAAGAAGTACCACCTAAAGGTTTCTATCTGTGTTATTGATTGGCTAGAAAGTGATGTTTTTGGGACTACTGGAGCTTCTCCAGTGGCTATTTATTTATACTGGGGGGGAGGAATCAGTATTACTTGGAGAAAAATAACTAGAACTTTCATTTAACATTACAAAAGAGGGTATTGCTTAATCCCTGAAGTAGGAAATTGCTTTTCTTCATGATCCATTGCTTTCATACTGTTTCTGGCTGCTGGTGCTGAAGGAAAGAAAAACTGTGTTCTCACTCTGTTTTCACTGTATCTATTTTCTTATCCTGTACCAAAAAAAAGAGAAAAAAATTGGCTGCTAATTTGTTGTTGAAGTAAATACAAGGAGAGGAGAGCTTGTGGATGAAAAGATCTTTTTGTGTCAAATGGGCATTTGCAAATATGGAAGCAGAGCAAAACTTTATGTGGGAATCTGAAAAAAAAAAAAAGGAGATTAAGGATTTAAAGCAGTATATCAAAGTTGAAGTACATGAGCTATTGCTGTTCTTTGAGATGCCGTTACGGTTTTAAACCTAAATTCAGCAGCATGTTCCCAGAAGATGAATGTTGCTAAGGAATGTTTTTTCTTGTGTTCTGATCTTATACATATACAGAGAGAAGGAATATGGCAATTAAAAGCAAGAGGCATAGCTGGCTGAAAATGATGGTACCTTGTTTCACCTTGCTTAAGATTCATTCTTTTTTGTTAACAGCACCTTTTGTTTTATTGCTTCTAATATGCACTACAAAAATATGGTGTGTCACAGCTCAGTGCTGGAAAAATACAAATGGACTGTAACCAAGGAATGATTATTTAACTTTGGAAGTTACATACTTAATTAATGATTCCCTGACATTGTCAGGACAGGTCACAGAATGCATTTTAGAGTAATTATAAGTTACCAGCAGTGGTTTTAAATTTTCCCCTACGAACAGCAGTAGAAGTTGTATTTTCTCTTGTCCTATCACTGGTGACTCCTGTTTCTTTTTTTAATCTGATTGCTTTTTTATTTTTTAATCCATTTAGTTTTGCAAATGATAATCAAAGGTTATGCCAGTAAAATAGCAGTTTGAATATAATTGAGATAGCAAGTTTTTGATACAAGTATGTCACAGAAGAGGTACATGTAGGTTTTATTTTGAGTTTTAGCTTGTGCTAACTATATGAGGAAAATAGCAAGACCACACCATATGTCCAATAAAAGCTTCATTAGAAAGGCATTAGTAGATTAATCCAACTTACTCTGTGGTTTATTTTATTTAGAATGTAATAAGGTAGGTTCATTAGTTTGCAGACTTAATGTTTTCTACTGTACTGCAAAGCAACCAGTAACAATTCCACTGAGACTCCACAGATCTCACTAACACCTGTCAAGATAAACACATGGCTCTCTAGGGGAATCACCTTGGCAACGCAACTGAGGGAATCTAGAAAAAAAGTAAGTCTTTCACACACAGAGTGTTACATGGTATAAACTTGATTAATGATTTTTCACATACCTCTGAGGTCATATATCTCTTTAAAGTAGAAAAAGAAAAGTCAAATCAATCTCTGAAGAACAAATATTTTGGAATGTACAATAGTGCATTTGAAATGTGTTTTAAAGAACTTTTTGGATGTAGAATAATTATGCAATTTGAATTGAGCCTCAGAAAGGCTGTCTGAGACCAGCAATTCAGTCTCCATCCCCCTAGGGCTAATATATTAGATTACAAGGATTATTGTAGTGGTGGTATTTTTGCCACTACATTTAAGATTATGTCAGCATTTCCATTTTAAACCTGTATGTTCAGAGGTTCATAACTCAGCTATAGGAAATTTGCTTGGCACTACAAATATGTTTTCTGCAAAATGGTGATGCTTTTTCTAGGGAGAAGGGTGGGATGGTGAGAAAGAAAGAAGCTTAAAGCTAAATAAGTATTTGGAAATTTTAGAGTTATGAATGCCAAAAGTTAATGCTGTCTACTTAACAACTCTGCTTTTTAAATTCAGTTATTTCTGCACCTGACTTGTAACACTACCGCTGCCTGGAGTCTAAAGCAATGTATTCTACTGGACAAATAGCATGCTGTACCTTATTCCTTTCTTTGTCAATATTGTTGCAGGACTAACATGCTCAGGGAAGACAGGAGGTGGAACTCCACTGTACATCTTCTCCACCAAGGCCAGCAGGGTGGGGGGTGTCGTGTGATGTTCATGAGTCATAATGAGTGATATCTTAGAAAGCCTGTCAGGAAAACCTGACTAAGAATGCACTCCTAACTTTAGGTACTATACAAACATCATTTAGGGCTCCCTTGGCTATCAGCAGGCTTCCCACCAAAAAAAAAAAAAAAGGCAATCAATTTTGCCTTGCAAGGTCTTTAAACTCAATTTCTCCATTTTCTGGCTGTTGCACTATGAGTTTATTGTGAGCTTTGCCTTGACATGGCATTTAATATCTTAGTTATTGTGCATGGTAAACAATATCAAGAGCTGCAAACAACTCTATAATACACAACTTCTCCTATTTCTGGACGCCTTTATGCAAAGCCTATTTGTTCATACAGTTAATATGCTTGTACTGGATATAAAAGAATAAAATACTGGGTTCTGTTATTGGCATTTGTCATCAAATTTCTTGATGACTAATTTGCAACCTATTTTTGTGGTGGGCTTTTTTTTGTCCCTAGCTGGAGCATTTGCTGAGGAGTTCAAATCAGTAGCACTGAAGCTGTATCAGGGATCTCTGTTTTCTGCGGCAATGCAGTGCCAGTTCCTGCAGCAGCACTGGTACATATCAGAAGCCTTTTGCAGGTTCTGCAGCAGTCTAATTGCCCATAGAATTAACTGCTCATGCAATAGGCCCGAGAGAACATAACTACAGCCTGCCCTGCTTGATACAGGACTACAAATCTCTTAAATGCCTCTATGTGTATACATGTGGATTTGGCCTTAATTCCTGTGACTTTACATTGGAGTGAAAGAGGGAACCTAACCGAAGTGTTAGAACCCTTTGTGCAAAGTTATACTGGAAAAAAGAAGAGGAGAAAATATGAAATTAAGTGGCATTACAGGAACAGGAGCCAGCAAAAGACAACCCCCGGTGGATTGTGAACCATCCTCCTCAAGACAGGTCAAACCAGGGCTAGCACAAGTAAGGGTGGACAGATGTGGCAAAATGCCCTGATGACTTAAGGACAAACCAAGGCTATTCCAGACCAAGAAGGATCTTCTTTTCAGAGTCAAAATTCCCCACTGGAAAATGCTCTCCACCAGCCGCTTCTGTTCTAAACTGAAAGGATTTGGCTTATGGTTTCAATGAAATGAAACAAAATAAAAATCAGCTTGCTTTTGACAGCAAGGAACAGGGAGAAAGAGATTACTTTATAGACACAGAGTCAAGAAACATTTATTATGAAGATTTAAGCTTATTTGGATGGACAGAAAGACTAACTGTACCAGGATTTATTCTGAACTATCCATAGGGAGGGAATATCTGCACTACCGAAAAAGCAGCCTAAGTATTTCCATTGTAAACTCCCTTTCCTTACATGATCACCAAAATGTCTCTGTGTTTTATGACTACACAAATATTCCATACATCCTCCTAGAATTGTATTTTTTTACCTTGCAAGTCTGGAAGTATTTAATATGATAAAGTTTATTGGCTTAAAGTAGAGGGTTTCTGCCCTAGGTTATATAGGGTTAGGACATACACTGGATATGGATGACAGGCCTTGTTTCAGTATCTTGCAATTCATTGGCTTTTGAAAGGAAATTGTCTGCTGTTTAAAAGAGGAAATTAAACATCTCTAAACATACAGTGTATAGGTCATTAAATTCAGTGGAGTTTGTAGTGCTGAGAGGAAACATAAGCTTGACTGTTTTCCTCTCTAAGCCTGTATCTGTTGGATGGATAAATATAAATTCTGGCCTGCTTAACTGTAATCACAAAATATCCATGTGTTTTCAAATGAAGTGAGATTCCAGACCTAGTAGTGAAGCTGTAATGTGAAACATAGGTAGTGTGTTAAAGTTTTGCATAGTTAATTGCACAGTATGCCTGTAATACAGATAAATATTTGTCTAGGTGTTTTTCTATATGAGTTTGCTAAACACCACTTGAGCTTCAGGAGTTTAAGAGAGGATGTTGCAGCACTAACTAGAGATGGCCAGAGAAGCCTGGCTGCATGAGGCAGCCCTTAACCTAAAGGAGCCCTGAATTGAACTGACAAGTTCTGCTGGCCTAAGGTGTGGTCTGCGCTTCAGTTTTGCTGGGGTTGCTGAAGTTGTCCATCTTAACTGATACAGCTGAACTGCTGTAGAGAAATATGGTCATACCAGCAAGTACCTGATTTTATCTGAGGAAGTAATGTAAACTATTCTCATGGAAGTAATTGTATTGTTTGTATAAATCTTCTTTAGGAGCATTTGGTGTTAATAGGATAAACACCTAGAAGAAATTAGGGAACACTAAACACTACAAGAAATTGGGGAAAAATGTGTTTTTACAGTTAAGGCTTCTAAACTTAGGAACCTAGTGTATTAACAGAGTTCATTTGGTGGAAATACCTTGATTAAAAATCACATTTACTACCAATATGACCTGCACAGAGTAAGTGTTAAACGGGTCTAACTTCACTGAGCTAAGTTCTTGGGATACTAAAAGCTACCTTCTGAACAGTACAGTTTATTTTCACACTTTATTTGCTATGCTTACAGTGGGACATTTATTTATTTACACAAACTCCTGTTTATTGCCTTCTTTTGTACCACTTCTTCCTTCTTTCAGTGAACTTTCACAGACTGATACCACAACGTTGATTGTGTTGGGAGTACGTGATTCTGTATTGGTGTATGAAACCAGGTTATTTCAACTGTAGTTAGTCCCCAGCTAACAAAGATTCAACTCTTATGTCAGCAGGGGGTAAAAAAGGCAAGCATTTTAAATAAGAAATGCTGCTTACCATCAGTTTTCATAATGTTTACTTGCAGATGCTTTTAACTTCTACTCCATGGAAAAGCGTAACTCCAAGTGTCGAAACACCCAATTAGGCATTTTAAAGAGAATCACGGAATCGTGGAACCATTTAAGTTGAAAGAGACCTTTAAGACCATCATTAACCTAGCACTGCCAAGTCTGCCACTAAACCATGTCCCCAAGTGCCACATAGAGTCTTGGAATGGTTTGGGTTAAAGATCATCTAGTTCCAACCCCCCTGCCATGGGCAGGGCCACCTCCCAGTAGACCAGGTTCCTCAAAGTCCCATCCAGCCTGATCTTGAACACTTCCAGGGATGGGGTATCCACAGCTGCTATGGGCAACCTGTTCTAGTGCCTCACCACCCTCACAGTGAAGAATTTCTTCCCAGTATCTAGTCTAAATCTCTACAAGTCTTCTAAATACCTCCAGGGACCCTTGCGTAGCCACTTCCCTGGGCAGCCTGTTCTCCCTGGGCAGCCACTTCCAATAATTGACAACACTTGTGATGAAGAAATTTTTCCAGATATGCAATCAAAACTCCCCCTGATGTGACTTGAGGCCATTTCCTCTTGTCCTAACACTTGTTAGTTGAGAGAAGAGAATGACACTCACCTACAACCTCCTTTAAAATAAAACATGCAAAAATTTTAAGTATCTGACTACCAGGATTTCCTTCAAATTGGAAGGAAGTGCTAGCTGTAATCACAAAAACAAAAAAGAGCAAGAGACGATTTTACTCCCTGGAATGTCCTTCTTTTGCCTTCCTGTCCCCGTATGTCTTTCATACACACTTCTTTCTTTACCTTCCTGTTACTCTTTTAATTTTGAATCTTTTAATGGTATTTTCTGAAAATTACTTCTCCCCATTTCTCACCCATGCATTGCATTCGAGCGCCCTTTCTCCTCCCTGAATCCTGGATAGTCCCTCTCTTGTCTGTGGTTCAGAGTGCAGAGCCAGGAAAATGTCAAATGTTATTAAAATTAGAGCTGTTACATCCAAGGTGCTCAGCACATTGCCAGATCCAGAAAGGGATGCCTACTTCAGCGGTAGTCACCTCATTCAGATTTTAATACGGTATTTAAAGAAGAGTTAAATGCCTAAATAGCTTTGTGAAGATTGGCCTCTGTGTCCTCAACTCTTGGTTTGGATACACAGCAGCAAAACAATCCATTAATTTAACAGTCCCTGAGCAGTGTTTAAGATCATAATGTAACACCTAAAAGTGACCCATTATAATCTATCTGATGAAAAAAACTTCTCAAAGTAGCCTCCAAACAGAGGTTTAAACTAGAAAATTTAGTGGCAGTTATGTGTGTGCACTGCATAAATAGTACACATTTAATAAATTCAGGTACTTAAACACCCCTTTTGTATTCAGCAAGATATTAAATTAAGTACCCTGGAAGTACCTAAACATTTTATTCATTTGTCCGTGGTATTTACGCACTTTAGGCCTCCCTGACACAGTAGATGGCAGATGGAGCAAGACTTTGGATTAAAGTGCTCAAACTACACACATATCCAACAGCACAGAGTGCTTACAGAAAGCTCTATTGAATCCAAAGTGTATCTTCAACCAAAGTTGAATAAACAGTGCTCAGGCTGGAAGAGATCTGTGGAAAGCCTCTCTTGCAAGGTTACTCCTAATGGGAATCCCTCAATGGGGAGCCAGCCATGTTTTTCTGGATGCCAGCAGGGAAACTCCCACTATAATGTGTCACAATACAGCTCTTGATGGCAGCCTTAAAACAGCCCAGCAAAAGTTAGTCTAGACAGGACTTGCCAACCGAAATTGTATCTGAACAACTGCGTTACCAACTGTATCGTTACACGGTTGGCAATACCGACTTCCTATTTCAGGGAAGTGATAACAATTTTAAGTTCCTCGTCTGTAGGATGTCTAGAATCATTAAGAACAGTCGTTTAACAACTGCCTGTTTCTAAAACGGTGGCAACATGTGAACGATTTACTGAAAAACTGGTTCCAGTGACTGAAATATTTTGTTTCCCGAGTCAGATTGATAGAAAACCTAGAGATATTTATGGATGAAATTTCTAACACACATTACTTGCGTGAACAGGAAACATATATCAGAGGTTTTAATTTCATAAGATCTGGCGAATCCAGGCTGACGTTTCTTTAGGGTTTCATTCTTTTTTTCTTCTTTCCTTAACTTCAAAACTTACTAGAATTTATTGTCTTCTGGTTTTTAGGAGGTGACAGTGCATGGCAGTTGCAAGCTGATAGTTTGGAAAATTGGTGTTTCTACTTTTTCACTGAGGCTTTTTGAGACAGGTTGGAAAAGTCACTGACTTCTTCATAAACTGCTTTTCCCTGTGGCGAGCCGGGGGTGTTACAGGATAACCCCCTCCTCTCAGGAGCGCTCCCCTGGGCCGGGGCGCGGTGAGGTCTCGGCGAGGGGAGCCTCCGCCTCCCGAGCCCCTGCGGGCTTCCTCCGGGTGCGTGTCTGCCCCTCCAGGCAGCGCAGAAAGGGCTCGGGCACTCCGCCTGGTGCTTTCCTCACTGCGTTGAAGTCTTGCTATAATTTACCTCGGCGTCTTGGCAAAACTTTGAGTACGCGGCGAGGCTGCTTTGCGGTGCGTCCAGGTGGGCACGGGTGTGACCAGCACCGCCCCCGGGGCAGGGCAGGAGCTGCTGCTTGTCCGCGCCCGCTCAGGGGCTTTGGGGTCTTTTCACCCCGCCACGACCCCGAGGTGAAGGGCGTTTCTCTCGCCGGGGGGAGCAATCCGCCCTGGGCTGAGCAAAGCTGGAGTGAAACGCCTTTCTCTTTCCTCAGCCTACGCAGCTCAGTAAAGGTTGTGACTTCCCTTCGCATCCCCGTGAATTAGCGCCTCAGCAAATTGCAGCGGTTTCGTTTAAATTAACGCGAAATATATTTAAAAAAAAAAAAAAACAACACATTCTCACGCCCACCGCTCGCCCTCTCGCTTTCACGCATCCGCACCCCGCACCCATGATCTCATGCTGCTGAAGGCATGGCACAAGATCTACGGCAGGCTGGGAGCGGGGGAGGGAGGGAGGGAGGGAGGGAGAAGGAGAGGGAGGAGGGCCGGGAGTGTGCGGCTCGCACACCCTGCTGTGCCCAGGTGCGGTACTGCAGGAGCTGCGCCTCCGCGCCCGGCTCCGGGGGGCGCAGGACCCGCCGGGGGGTGATAGGTTTTCCCTTTGAATACCGACGCTCGCTTTTAAACGTGGTATCTCCCACCCTCGGCTGTGTGTGTGTGTGTGAAGGAGTAGAGTAGCCCTCCCTCCTGTTTTCAGGGTAGACGTGGGGCGACCGCCGCGGCGGGGCCCCGCACCCGGGAGGCGAAGCGGGAGCTGCAGGCGCCGCCCTGCAGCTGCGTGGGGAACGGGGGGGCTCAGCACAGAAAGGCTTTTTTCAGCCCAGTTTGCGGCCGCGTCTGCGGTGGGCGGCCGAGGTGCGGTAGTTGAGTAGCGCCGGAGAAAATCCCGGTAACTCTTTGTTCGGCGGCGTGTGTGTAATTACCGGATAATCACAGCCGGTGCTCGAATAGACAGAGGGAAACATCGGATGGGTGAAGTTTAGGCCAATTAAAAGACCCGAAACCGTTCTTTTTAAGATGAAAGTGGTTTTTCAAGACACTGATACCTCTGAACTATCGGAGGAGGGGAAATGCTCCCGCTGTGCTGCTGACTCCGCGGCGCGGGTGGGTGGCGGGTGGGGAAGAGCGGCGTGTGTGTGTGTGTGTGTGTGTGTGTCCCCTCCGCACCGCCCGAGCCGTGTTCTGGCAGTGCGCGGCTCCCGAAAGGCTGAGGAGAGGCAGCGCGACTGTGTGGGAGCTGAACTCAGCCTCCCTCTTTAACATAGGCTCGTCCTCTGCATTGCATCCAAGCCTCAGCGATTTGCTGTTCGGAGACTGCAGATTTGCATAGCCCTGCTCCTCGCAAGCATGCTTATTTTTATTTTTATTTTTTTTTTCCCCAGCTTCTTTCATAAGGGTGCACTATTCTCCCTGAAAACATCCTCGGGAATTACTGTCAATAGCCAGACCATTCAGATTGCCGGAGCAGCCTGATTATTGTCTGGCGGCGTGTGCGAGTGTGTGTGTGTGTGTGCGCGAGTGTGAGTGTGTGTGCGCGCCGGGAGAGAGCTCGCTCGGTGAGGGCTCACCAGTTTGGAGATGAATGGAGGGAAGAGCAGCAGTTTGATTTTTCTCTGCTTTCCCAGCGCTGGCTGATGGAGTGGCATCCCCTTTTTTCTTTTTTAGCAGAAATGTGGCATGATTGGCTACACTGTGGATTACTGAGGATGGGGAAATGCTTGGCACTCTCGTAGCCCTTGCAACTGTGGAGTATTGTTTAATGAGCACCAGCCCCGCGAAAGCTGAAACTAGCGATTGTTTGGGCGCGGGGCTTTTCCCCTCTTCCACCTCTTTGCGAAGGCTCTGAACTGCCTGGATTCTCTGCCTCTGACTATGTCTTGGATTGTTTTGGGTAGAAGAAGACCTGGAGAAAAGGATCTTCATAGGCTTTCCCAAAGGGAAGAGATGGCTCGCCTGGTGCGGTGAGCTGCAGCCAACGCCGTGTGCGTGTGTGCGAGCGCCTCTGCCCAAAGTTTGCCTCCGTTGCTGTGGCTGCTGCTCCTCCCGAGGACGCCGCCGGCCGGCTCGCCGCGCATCGGAGGATGGGGGGGCTCCTTAGGGGCAGCCCGGAGCCGGGACTCGCCAGCAGCGGCAGCAGCGGCGCCGGCGGCCGCTTGGCCCTGCTCTGGATAGTCCCGCTCACTCTCAGCGGCCTCCTTGGGGTGGCGTGGGGCGCCTCCAGTTTGGGCGCTCACCACATTCACCATTTCCACGGCAGCAGCAAACATCATTCAGTGCCTATCGCTATCTACAGGTCACCGGCTTCCTTGCGAGGAGGACACGGTGGGTTCGGATGCCGCTCGGTGCCCCTCGCGGTCGGTGTGCGCCGTCCCGCAGAGGTCAGGCGCGGGCTGCGGGACCCCGCGGGCAGGGGCTGCCGCCAAGCTCGGTGGGAGGAAGAGGAAGGCGGCGGGGAGGCGGGAGAAGAGCTGGGCTGTGGGGCCAGCTTCCCCGGGAGCCCCGTCGGGAGGGGTGCTGATCCGTCCCGCCGCTCCCGGTTCGGGGACCAGGAGCCG